>VXBZ01003984.1:0-58215 GCA_013399135.1 Heliornis fulica
ATAAACATCTATAATATTTTATTTTCTTTTCTAAATTAGAACATTATTATCTTACTAAGAAATGCATACTATTAAATTGCAATATAGTTCAGACTGTGTTAGCAACTCTTTCATATTAATATAATTTCAAGTCCTGGAAGCATTGCATCTGACTCCATGGTTTCTTTCAGAACAGGAACTGAAAGCAAATTTCCAGACATAATTAAAGGCAGATGAACTTGAAGCTAAAAGTCAATTGCTACACTTACTTTATTACTCCTACCTATTAAAAAAAAAAAAAAGTTACTTCTTAGAAATTGAGCAAACTGGTGATTTGATACAAATATTCTCTGTGGTTTACAGACACTGCACTTGTATATACAGAATATATCTAGCTTCCAGAGGAAAAAAATAAATATAGACAGAAATAAACTATAACTTCCTTTCACATTACAGCTTGACTTCTATTGTGGGTCTGCTTGCAGGTACCTGTATAAGCTATAATTTTACCAAAACGTTTCTATATGAGGGAGATCAATTCTTGTCTTCAGCTTGCCACAATTTAGTAGTTCTTTAAGTTTACAGATATGTGTGATAGTATTATCACTTTTGAAGACATTGTGTCCTAGACTACAACTGTGTATATTCATTAATAAGCAGAAGGGAATGCTCAGTAAAAGGTACTTAATAATCTTCAGTAATACTTATTCATTTCTCAAAATCACCTGTTTCTTATTAGCTGCATGAATATTCCTCTAACTGGACTGGAGTAAACATATGTAAACCCATTCACAGTAACTGAAACAGGCTGAGGACCAGGTTTTCTCACTGTCAAGATGCCTATTTCTCTAATAAGTTACTAATCGAACATCTAAAGGATCTTCATACTTGTCTCATTGTTTTTCACATCTTCACATTAGGATCTTTCCACTGCTGAAAGGAGAGGTGGCATCTCTATAGCAATTCACTTTGTAATGGAACCTCACCTTTCAAAAAAAAAAAAAAAAAAAAACGGAAAAAAAATAGGAAATTCAGTATGCATGTGCCATCAGGGCTCACAAGGAGCACACTATCCTCTATCTCTCCTCTGAACAAGGATTTTGCTCAATTCAGAGTTTGGTTTACAGTGTCTATATCAAGTTTCAAAATCTGTGTGTGTGACCTTTCAAAACAAGACTATAAAATTAAACTAACCTGGAAGGAAAGCAAATTGTCCTGTAATTTTTCACTAGTCCATGGGATCTACAATTGGTAAAAAAAAAAAAAAAAAAGAAACAAGTTCAAAAAGTTAAAGCAGTAACTTTTTCCTGATCAGTTTTTCATGCACATGCAGAATCAATCAGAAAATATCCACTTTCAGGAACAAATGCAAATGAAAAACCAATTCAAACAGAATGGCTTTGTATAAGCTTTTTCAGCTATTTCTTTTGCCAGTTAAGAGCTGAGAGAGATTGTTAACATTGTTTCTATTTTAAGTACATGGGTTATGCAGGGAAACCAAGCGTAGAGCCATCTAAATAATTTAAGAAATATGTCCATGGACAAGCAACTTCTGCTAACACTCTGCATGGTTTTCATCTCAGTGCTTAACCATTTTGCTTCACCTTGCTACATGTTCACAAGCCTGCTTGATTGAAATTACCCAAGACACATGTTTCTAAAAAGATTTATTTGAGCTTTGAAGCTATTACATGAAGGGAAAGGAAAGGGAGAAGAAATAAACTTGCCGGTAAATGCTGTAAACTCAAACAGCTAATCAGAAAATTACCAAAATTGCTGAGGCTCTGGTTACATTATAAGGAGAAGTACTCATGACAAACAAAAACATCTTCTCCAGAAAAAGTGCCCATAAACAATATTTCTAATCCTACTGCTAAAGACAGATGAGCCATAGTGTCATTTGTGTTATAAACAAATGCAGGCTTGTTTAATGGCAGGGTGTTTGTTGCACTGGTTGGGGTCTCTGCAAAGACTTTTCATATGGCACCTCAGACAATATGGACTGCCACCATTGTTCCTTAAGCATGCTGGGAATCAATACGGTTTGTAATAGTAGTTACAACAAATGATCATTATGAGTAATATTTTACTGCTGAAAGGATCAACAATCAAGTTTGTGTCTATGCTGATTCTATTTCCAATACAGCTAGTAGATAAGTAGGGCAGAAAAATAGTCTGCAACCTATATTTAATGAGAAAATACATTCATAGTCTTTTATTCCATACAGAATACAAGGGAGATATTATGGTGGGAACATCTTTTGACATCTTACCCTGCTAAATTTCAGGCCAGACTGGAGACAGTGTTTTGAACAAGTCTAAGAATGCTTGGTAGTGCCTCAGGTAAGGATGATCGAAGGGAAGCAGCTCCGTCAAGAACTTCCTGCAAATACAGTTTTGAAAAGACTGTCAAAACCAGCATACATAGAATCACAAAGAAGCACACTCCTACAGCTGCACTTACCTTCCCTTATAAAGTAGGTATCAACTGTCACTTGGAGGCAGCTAATCATCCAAAAGAGATATTGAAAAAACACACCAGAGCACAAACTAGCTGTATGAAATGGAGAAAAGAATTTTCAACACTTAATTCCCAGTTCTTAGGTGCAGCTTTGTGCTGCATGCACATCTATATGAATCTATGCATTTAGGCTTATCTTTCCATTTGCAAATTATCAAGACAATAGGTGTGTGTATGTGTGTGTTCAAATGCAATCCATCCACATGTTACTGGGGAGTTAAATACTGGGCTCAAAAGTTAAGACCAAAATGAAATTTCTTGGGAAAATAGTTAGGCTTGAATGTCTAATTTTCAGGAAGAAAATGTTATTTTAACTTGAACACTATTTCGGTTCAACAGCAAGTGCTCCTGAAAAATACTTGCGTTAGGTCAGAGATGCTAGACTGAATCAGTGACAACCTTCTAACCTTTCCATCCTTCCTATAAACCAAGGTAAAACCAAACAGGGACTGCAGCTCATCAGTAAGAAACAGACCTTGCAATTAAGTGAAGCAAATGTGCTGAATGAAGCTGCTGCACAAGATAAACATGTCTGGGCGGGAATGAACTAGGCAACTATTTCTAGTCAGTCTAACCTCCACATTTGATTAGATTTATTAAGGTTTATTTTCCTTAAGGAATCTTAAGGGGTAATTATACTATTTGTTCTTCCTTATAAACAATATTGGAAACATTATCTAACTATTCTTGCATAAATTACAAGGCATAAATGTAAAAATGTATATAAAATATTTTTGCCCACTTCTCTATTAAAAAATACTTTGCTGCTTTTTTTTAAACATGAATTTCAGCTCCTATTAAGCCTCTCATAAGAAATTATTAAATGCCAAACAAAAAAAAACCTTTTAATTTAACTTTAAAGATTCCACAAAAAAAATCACACCAGCAGCAGGTAGAAAACAGAAAATGTAGATGGAATATTTTGCATACTCCTTAAAAGAATGCACATTCATAAACTAAACATATGTATATCAGTTTACAAAGGAGTAAGTCACTAACACATTGGTAACAGTTAAATATCTTTTTCTCTCAGCAAGACCCAACAGGTACATTATTTCTTTTTTTGGAAAAAAATAATAAAAATAAAGGAGCATAAACATGTAAATGAGCACCCAGCAGTAGTTTTGGTTACATTTTCAATGTTAAGACCTTCACAGAATATCCATATAATTTCAGGGACCTAACACCTTTCAGCAGAGAAGAAAAAAAGGTACTTAATAATCTTCAGTAATACTCTTCTAAGGCTGGATGTTGTCATTGACAATTCAATTTAATCTGATGCAATCATGGGAACTATTTTAAGTCATGCAATTAGCTTGTCCTTAATAAACAACTTGGCTCATTGTTTTTCAGTTTCTTGATGTTAACAACACATTGAAATAGTGTATTTATCAGCTCTGAAAGTAGTATTAAGAATGCATCAGTGGGAGAGTGATTAAGAAAAAGAGAAAGAAACAAACAACCAACCAAAAAAAGGTGACAATTTCTGTGTGCTATTTCACAGTTTTTTTCTCCTTTTGGTTCACCTTGAAAATCTGCTAAGAAAGACAAGTCTCTTAACTCTCCCTTTAAAATTGATGAAAAGGCAGTAGCTGTCTTGGAAAGATGCTGAAACACAGTTTTTGCAAACCTACATATATCCTGTATACCTGAATTCAACAGCTTTGTTGTGTTTCCATTTATGTAGCAATCTCTTTCTGTAATCTCCATGCTTGCCCAAACCCTAACATATACCTTACGCTGTATCTATTAATTTATATTCATCCTAGTATAATAAATCTCTGTAAGTGTATGGTACCTATACATATGCTATATCTTAAGCCAGATATAGGCAAATATTTAAGCTTAATAATTAAAAAAGATCTAATCACATAAAACCAAGAAGATTAATTATGCAAGTTCTCCTGTAACATTTAAATTAAGTTTTTATCTAATTTAACTACATTCTGGAATATCTGTGTCCTTTACAGTTAGAATATAACTGTAGATTATTCTCTTAGATACATCAGAACACAGGAAAATTGATTTTAGACACAGATAAAAAAATCAGCCTCTTATCTCTACACTGAGATACTATATGAAAGAATGTAAAGCAAGGCTGAGTCAGTCATTACAGATATTCAAGTAACAGTAATAATGCTACTCTTTTCCTTCCCTCATAAGTTCCTCTGATGTTACGCAGCCCACAATAACATTAAGAGAAGTAATTTTTATAACTTTGTACTTACGCTGCATGTTGTCTTTCAATGAATTCAAATGTAAAAGCAGATAAATTGTGCTCTCCAATTTCTTTAAATGACTTACTCCTGATTTCAGTACCTTTTGAACACAGCTCCTTTGTCAGTCTAAGTAGTAGCAAGACATGTGAAATTTAAAGGTTGAGGGTTCACAACTCCAGGGAAGCCTTCGCAGCCCATGCAACTACTGAGGGCTGGTAAGAGAAATTGGTAAAAACTGTTATTTTTGTGAAGCAGCTACTATGAACCTGAGGAGCACATCTGCTTTAAAACAACATCAAAGAAGAAAGAGTGGGTTAATTAAATTAAAGGGTTCAGAACTACCTGTTCCGGGCATGGAAAAAAAAAAATAATTCAAAATAGCAGTGTTTCCCATAGAGCGGAATATCGCAAAAGTGGTCAAACTGTATTCAGCAGCTCTGTGTGTGAGCTGCTGATAGGACAGAACAGAGACAGAAAGACACCTAGAAGTTGTTGCCCTCTTCCATCTGAAGATGGAAGTCACTGGTTGGAATGAGAGTTATCAAAGCTTGTTGGGAAACTTTAAAATGTGAGCTGAAGGAAATACAAAAAAAAAGCACTTAAAGCTTTAAATACAGATGGCCTGCTCTTGAAGTCTTAATTTATTTACTTCACCTTGAAAACCAAGAATATCATTGCTTTGATAATGCATCATGGGTAAGAGTATATATAGACAGAGGTATTCATCTTCTTTTTATAATCACACCTGTGAGAGACAGATATGTTTGGCTGAGGATGTTAATTTGTGTCTGAAGATGATTGTGAGGCTTGTTAATCAGCTACTACATGCTGACAACTGTGAGAGAAGTGGAGAACAATGTGTGTTGATACTGAACTTTCTAATGTTAAAAATTGCTTTTTATGTAGAGGTTAAGGATAAAAACTGAGATCTCGAAATTTGAGTCAGCAGGAAAATGAGTTTAGTTCAGTTTAGTTTAGTTTTCTCAGACCAAAATGGCACAATTGTTATCCTGTGATGAAGGATGAAATGCTGTGCATTTCTTGTGCCTGGCTCTGCAAAAATCCCAGGAGATTTCCAGAAGGTGGAGGAGGCTGGGTCATTTTCCACAAGCTTTAACACAGCCCAAAGGAGCTGAATCAGCCAGAGCCATGGCTGCCAGAGCTGTTCAGCAGCAGGACTCTTGGAGCTCCCAGGGTCTACAACACAACCCCTAAGACAAAAACATATATCCAAGGAAGAATTCCCAAATTTCCACTGCAGTTCTACAGAGATAAATCACGTATTTACTACTCAGCATACACCTCCTTTCCCCTTTGTGTCTCCTGCTCTGGCTTGGCTGCACGAGGAGGCATATCGCCAAACTTTCATAAAACTTTCCCAGACTCATCCCCATAACAGCTTTTTAAGTACATCCTGTAATATAAGACTATAAGGAAATCTAAACAAATCATCAACCCAACCATCAACACAGACACCTTCTTCTGGGAATCACAAGGCAGACAGAGCAATGAAACACACATGTGAGAAAATATGTAATTTATGATAGTTCATAATTAAATTAATCTCTAGAATAATGTTATTTAGCACAATTTAAAAGGGAAGACATTGCCTGATAGTCTCTTATCTCAAAATATCTGGGAGATGTTTGAGGCAGAGGTGAATGGGAAAACAAAAGCAAAACAAACAAGATATCTATGTATGCACAATAACTCTTGGAAAACAATGTTTTTCCTTGTATTTGATTGCATTGTTTTGCTGTCGAATAGTTCAGCAGAAACATAACATTTTCTTTGTCTGTTCTTTTTCCCCTCTAATTGAACAATACTATGTTATTAAAAACTAATGACTGTGGAAGATGACCACGGCCAGAGACTCCAGACAACCCTGAAAAATACAAATGTTGATTAGCAAAAAACTTAATACAGGAAAAAATGTAAGTTCTTTTTGATGAAAATATCAGACCTAGGAGGATAGTTAGCAGAACACTTTATACAGATGTAGCACTGTAATAGGAAATTCATTATTAACATAATTATCTCTAGACACTAGGAAAGGGTATAAACATTAACATACAGTAAAACATGCATTTAATTAAGATGTCTCTATATGGACATGTATCAAGTAGACTAAAGTAGTATAGAATCACTGCATAATTTGGGTTGGTGAGGACCCTAAACATGACCTAGTTCCAGACCCCTGCCATGTGCCAGGACACCATCTCTAGCCCAGGGTGCCCAAAGCGATAAACCAACCTGGTCTTGAACCCTGCCAGGGATCCAGGGGCAGCCACAGTTTCTCTGGGCAGCCTGTGCCAGGGCCTCCCCACCCTCCCCGGGAAGGGTTTCTGATGTCAAAAAGAAAAGGGAATTTTGAGAAATAAAAGGAGATGGAGAAAACCAAACAGAGAAGAGCCTGTGAACCAGCTCCTTTGTCAACTACCTCATAAATACTAGGTGGGGCACATTTCAGGTATAAACTGAAACCACTCATTATGCCAACGGAAGCATCTACCCTAGGATTGCAATTCCAGCCCCTCAGACAAAGATGCCTAGGGAGAGAAGAAACTGGCACTTTTAAGAACAGGATAGTTTTAAAGCAGGCAGTTTACAGATCTGCCTGAAAAAAAAAATCTGTCTGAACAACTACAACAGACTAAAGAGGCTGAGACCTGTGACATAATGTTCCCAGACAAACAGATGTACTGACAGCAGCCATCCTAGCCTTTTAAGGGAGCTCCTCAAGCCATGTAGCAAAGCTATCCACTTCAGGGCTCTTGTAGACTTCTTCAAGCAGCCTGGGTGGGGGAGGTAGGGATGGAGAGGAGGAAAAAAAAAATTAAAAAAAAAAATAGATAAACAAGAAAGAAAAGAAATGCAGCTGAACAAGAAAAACAGAAAACCTTAAAACACAGCAGGCAGATTGCCCTCAGAACTGAAGGCATTTCAAAACAACCTTTTTCAAACTGAAGATATTGCTGTTAACCATTTCAACCTCAGTGAATCAATCTTTACACATTTGTACCTTTCCACTAGTGAAGTTTTGACTGGTTTTATCACAGTGGACAAAACCTATTCTTAATCTTACCTTGTACAGTAAGTTAGCTGTTGAAGGGTACTTTTGCAGCTCAAAATTCAGACAAAGGCCTTCACCAGTTCCCTCATGTGGGAGCAATGAAAGGGGGCATAAGGCATCTTTAAAATCTTCATATAGTTAATAACACAAATACTTCACCTATGGTATCTCCACGCTCCTGCAGCATCCCAGTGGAGAAGCCACCCTAGCTCAGTTTAAAAACATATAGCAAATACATCTTCAAATTCCACTGCCTCTGATTAAGTTTGACTTCAGTTGAACTATTGCCAAGAGGAACTGGGTCAATGACAGAGGAGTATGTAGTCATATTCAAACATATGTCTAACTTCCATCCCCAGTGTCCTCTCGAGGCTCCAGCCACGTCACAGAGCACCAGGTGGAATTTTATCACTTTCTGCTCCAGTAACTGACTGTTTGTGACCAGAAATTGATTTTGCTCATTTAGGACTCTGAAGATCCAGCATGATCCTACTGTCACAGGCTATGAGGTGGCATCAAGCGCAAAGGAATTTGATGTTCTGTAGCAGCTGCTATTAGTTGAAGAGTCATAAGCATCAGGAGCAATAGTATAAATGCAGCGTAGGTACATAATTCTTATTTCTGTGCTCAAGACGTAGCCAAGAACATGAATCTTCTCATTCCTGTGCTCTGTGTAACCAAGATCTTCCTTATAGGTATTTCTACCTGAAACAATGAGCATTTTGGCTTTTTCTATCTTGCTTGAATTTCTGCTGGTTTGGTTAGAATGGTTTTGGTATCTGCATCTAGCAGATCCGGTTAGAAAATGTTTTCCATACTGGCACAGACCGTTAAATAAAACAAAGTAGAACACCTACTCTAGTGCTTTCAGTCTGCATGACAGATGGGACAGAAGGACAGTAACTGCATCACTGTATCAAGATGACACTGGTAGAATAGTTTGCTTGTGACAAGAGAAAAAAAAGTTACTCTGATTGTTGTGTATTTCCCTTAAGAATCAATGAAAGCCCTAGTCATGGCACAGTGTATATAGCATACAATAGATTTCTGTTATTACGGCTGACCTCTACACCAGCAGATATATAAGGAATTCAGATAATGTTTCATAACAGTGACTTTTCAGAAAACTTGGAGGGGGTTGAGATTTTTTTGACATTTGAGATAGCCACTAAACAAGAGCACATCTTTTATATCTTGCCAGTAATGGTAAATATGACAAGTTCATAAAAGGTTCTGCTAAGAGAGAAGAAGATGATTCTTAGTTCACACTGAGGTAAATAAGAAGGAATTCAGTGAACTTTGTCATTGGTGAGGCCTCAAACCTTTCTATATAAATCAGTTACAAGAAAGTTACATATACTAAAAGAGATAGGAAAACTAGTAACTAGGAAAAGATATTAACATGAATTAATAAGTCACATGATGAAAACTGGAAGTCTGTGTGCCAATATTGTGAACAGGTGAAGTAGTTTAAGAAAACTAAGGAAGAGTTGCTATGTCCAATGAAAAAGTGCAGCTGTATAAGCTTTCATGCTTATAGTGTAGCTTTGAAGTCTATTGGGAGTTCCTCTACAAATGTTGGATAGTGTAATATACTTTATCTGAATAATGATGACCCAACTTAAGTAACTGTGAGATTTTTGTCCCTATGACTTTTCAAAACTGCTGATCAGAATGATTTTTTTTATTTGGTAAACCGAAAACACTACAATACTTTACTTGAAATTACTGAGTTCAGTATCTTATATATATATATATATATATGTTAATTTTATTTTACCCAAATTTGGGGACTCATGTTTTGGAAAGGATCCAGTTCCAAAGATTGTCACCGAAATTGTATGACATATGTGCATATTATTATGCTATTATATACAATTATACTAAAGATAAAAGATCAAACGGAATTCTAAAGAGAGAGGCAGTAATTCTCGAACCAGAAGTACAAAAATGCATATTAAACAAGAATAAATGATTGTGCACAAGCGACTCAGATCATGTTTAAATTTCCAAGATTGCCCGAAGAAATCCTTGCCATTAAATGAGAAATCTTTGTCATTATGCAATGCATATACCAACCAGCTCTTTCAGAAGATTTTGGTACCACGAATCAGAGGACAATTCTCTCAGAGCACGGAGGTTCTTGACTCTTGGAGAGACAATTCCCGACCATTCATTAATTATTTTTCATTTTATTCTTGTGTGTTAGATAAAATAAGAAAACATTTTAAAATATTAAGAGCCTCCTGTGAGCATTGTGAGTTTTCAAATGAAATTATAATACATATTCTACTTACTAATTACTAGTTATAGTACTAGTTATTACTAGTTATAGTACTAGTTATTAGTAGTTATAGTAATTAGTAATAATTACTAATTAGTATGTGTATATTTTAAACTTTAAAATGTTTAAGCCAACTCTGATATAACTCCTCTTCCACTAATATCAGCTGTCACCAGGATTTCTGGGAATTTACAGGTTAGTCCTGTGTGGAGCATTTGAAGAAAACATCTTTTCTTTACAGTTTCCATTTTGAAATATTTCAAATCTGTCTGGCATTGTTAAGATTGTAATTTTAAAAATAAGTTCATGTATTTTAGTTATTTGCAGAATCAATATAAGTTTGGTCTTTGAGAGACGTATAAACTTCTCCAATCTTAATTCCAGAACAAGGAGCTTTGGATCAAACAGATCTCACCAATTTCATGCAAGACAATTAACAGTTGAAAGCCAACTTCTGAAATAATTATTTTAATTGCAAAATTTCAGGCCCTGTTCTTTCATAAATCAAGAAAATTTTATTAGACAGAGGCAAAGTTGGGCAGAATTCTCGAAGATCTGAAGTTCCCAAAATCCAGATCCCATTGTTCACCCTTCTAAAAGAAAAGGTTGTTCTGAAGTGGGACTGCTGGGACATATGAAGGGGACAAGGATGCAGTTGGAGCCTAAAAGATTCCTTTCATCGTGGCAAGTTTTTTAACACTGAGGAGGAGACAAGATATTAAGGTCAGATTCTCCTCTTGTATTAGGTTTGAAAAGGTTTCAAATTTGCTAACTTCAGCCACTCTGATTTTCATCAGGATAAAGGGCAGAAGAATTCTTTACCATACCAACACACATCTACAGCTTCTGCCTCATCTCAACTTCACATCTTACTAGGCAAGTGCATCGATCTGTCTTCCTACAGAGCTGGTTTAGATTAAGCTAATAAAGTAGCAAATATCCCATCTACCTGAACACAAAACCCATTCCATTTTCTTTTGACTGCCCCATGTTGCACTCTTCTCCAATTGCAGACATGCACTTTACTTTCCTCATCCTTTTCTTATTACCATGTTTAATGATTCCTATATACCATCCCTGAGACGAGCGTTTCTCAGCAATTATTTGTTCCCAGGTGGTAGTGAGATCAAAGAACTATGTTGATTCCCTATACAAATCATTTTAGCAAAATAAATCAATTAGAACTTATTTAGATACATGTAATCTCACAATGAGATTGCACAGATACTACAAAATGTGTCCGTGCAATTAGTTCCGCATTAAAGGCATGGACTTGTATATTATACAATTACTGCATTAATATCTTACACAAAGTGCATCAAACAATAAGAGTGAGGGATTAATGTGGTAAACAAATTATTCTATTTAGCAATTGCATATAGCGTGTCCTCAGAGAAAGCAGCAGCAGTTTATGAATCTAGAAACCCAGCGATTTTGGTTTTAATACAGAATTTTTATATCGATTAGTGAATGAAAAACATAAATTTTGGATGAAACCATTACTTGAGCAAAACCAAAGCAGACTCAAACCACAAACTAAGTTCTCTCTTCCTTACTATGTACTCTGTAAATACAAACTCTAATTATTAGCATTTAGGAATCAGTGATGTTTGATACAGAGCATCCCATGTGTTAAAACCTAATTAAAAATCAATGGTCCCTTAACATATTAACACTCAGCCTTTAAATGCTTTCAAGTGGCATTTTCTCCTCTTAGTGCTTTGAGAGGCAATCAAAAGCTGCTTTTTCTCTTTAATTACTATCTTTTCATCCTTTCCAGGAACACGTAATTGGCAAATGTTTACATCTTGTTGCAGCAATGAGAAAAATTATTTTCAACATGCTAAGGTGGTTTCACCTTAGACAGAATGGCTTTAAGGTCTCCAAGGAAACACTGAGTTAAGATCTATACTTTAATTAAAATTATATTTGAGTGCAGTTATTGGGGGCACAAAATTTAATTTGATCTATCTCTGGTCATTACTCTTTCAAAACTGTATTACTGTGCCCAGTGGCCTCAATCAAAATGTACTTGGGTAATTGCCTTGCTTTGTAGCTGTTGTTGGATGGATAGTCCTAATTTCCTGTTATGCTATACTGTATACGGCTTCTCTACTGTAGTTTCTGCTGGCAGAGGACACTTCACCTCAAAAGTACATCTATTTCAATGGACTTCTGGTTGCAATCAACGTTCTTTGGGAATCCCATGCCCCAAAAGGGTTATATAAATTTTCCACTCCTCCATTATTTTCTGAAAAATTAAAAAAGGGCATTTTTACCTAATACAGAATATTATATACATCTTATACTTAGTAAGATGTTTGTTAACATTTAATTGTTTTTTAAATAAGGAATAAAAGACACAGAATAAAACCCCTAGAATTTCCTAGGACATCTAGTACATAACATGCAGACCTATCAGGTGGCAATGCTTACACCTACTATCAGAAGTAACTTTGTTTACACAGACACTTCTGAACTGATGGAAGTGGTCGTTCCCCTATCATAAATATACAACTATAGTAGGCTAACAAGCCTACTAGCTCGTCAAGGAGTAATACTGCTATTTACTCCCAAGAATCAGATAAACATACACAACATCAATGTGTTTGAGTCATCTGCTCAAAGTATAACTTTCAGAGCCTTTTATTTCTTATGTCTTTGAAGAAAGCTGTGCATCTGAACAAAGTACATCTATACAACAAGCAATTAGTCACTGTAATCCCTTTGCTAATAGCAGTTTGTTAAATAGTGTCTGACCTAAGGAGCAACGACTGAACTTGAGGACAAGTGGTCCAAAGGTCATATGAGACCTCTGGTCTGCTTGTGATGCTACTTTGGCCCCAAGAGACGCTGTTGGTGTGTTATGTGATACAACAGGAGCTTCATTTTAAATTCTCTCAAAGTGAGCCATGTTGCAAGTCTTTTTATGGCAAGAAAGGAGCTTCATTTTAAATTCTCTCAAAGTGAGACATATTGCAAGTCTTGATGACAAGAAAGTGGCAACATTTATGGGCTTCACACCTCAGAATCTGACATAAAAGTATGTAGAGGAGGTTTCAAATAACAAAACATGTTGCAACAGAAAACAGATAATACAAAACTCAGAGTCTTATCAGGAAGAGTTCATACTGGAGAAAGCTGTCAAGAATGCCCCAAAACCAAGGTGGGCAAAACCTATCCATTTGCAATACAAACAATCAGGATCCAGCACCTGAGTTCACTCCATGGCTTTTGATCAGTGCTGTCTCCAGATATTTATCCTGGAAAAACCTGTTAGGAGTTTCATAGGATGCTGTAAATATTGGAACACAAACATGCTGTATTTTAAAGCAGAAATGCAATATGAGGTGAGATCTAGTTGTTCACACTTGGTAATAACTCAGGAAAACTTGGCAAGTCATTGTTCCTTCTGTTCTTCTTCATCTGCCTAGGCTTCCCTCACCCCCAAAACCCCTAAAACCTTATATCTAGACAATGGCAATAAATAATCCTTTGACTTCTCAGAAATAACCTACTATGCTAGTCAATAGACTTAGGGTTGTTCCATGAACTATGATTGCTTGTAGTAGCTAAACTATAGGGAATGTAGGGAGATATAATTCTAGACTGCCAATGGAGAAAAAAAAAATAAAGAATAAGCAAGCCACTTTAGAAATGTAAAAGTTTACACAGCATAAGTATGTTACCAGAAGGCAAAATATTGTTAATACGGGAAAATCCCCATAGTGGTATAGCTAGACTGGTTATTTGAATAGTCTGGCACCTATTCTGGTCCTGTGGAAGTAAAATTACTCATTTAGTGTACAGCAATCTTTTCTTTTTATGTCCATATTACACCCACATAATACCAATGAAGATGCTGCACCCTGGAAGAATGCAGAAACTGAGATCCCATGAGAATAATATTACCAATAGGAGAAAATATTCAGCAGGAAATCCAGTTTTACAGCTGAATTTGCTGTGTTTAACTGGAGAGAATACTTAAAGCTGATTTACTTGTACAGTGTGTGGCTCTGATGGCAACTGCTAGCTAGGGGATAGACAGATCCACTGCATTTTCTAAGTACTATTTTCCATTTTGAAACCAAAAGGTGCACTTTCCTTCAGGGATTTTTCATGGGAAGCATTCCTATGAGACTCTTTTCAAAAGCAAATAATTCTGTATGATCTATTACTCTGAAGAGTTTTAAAAGGCGCGCTATCTTTTCACCACTTGAGCATGGGGGATGGGGTTGGGGGTTTTGGTTTGAGGTTTTTCAGTTTGGTTTGCTTGGGTTTTGTGGGGGGTAGGGGAGGGGCAGGTTTGGTTGGGGTTTTTATGGGTTTGCTTTTTTTAATGTTTTGAACACATGCTTTGTCTAGTTTCACCATGAGCATGAGGTTCCTGTTAAGGTACATTCATAAATGTACCTGAAAAAGCCAAAGCATAGATAGATGCCTGTCTTTTCGTGGTTGCACTGTAGAGCACAATAACTTCTAGAGTGCAGCAGCTCTTATGCTGACCTTCAGTGACACAATGAACTACAACTTTTGTATGTTTTTAATGGAAGGAGGAGGGGAGGAGGAAGCTTTTAATTTTTTAACCCTCCAAATGCACTCACAAATTCAAGCCTCTCAGGCATGCCCCTTGCAGCTCCTCAGCTATCCAGCAATGCTCCTCAACTAGCTCCAGGGCTCCAGTCTGTGAGCCAAATGACTGTGCCAAGGAACCTCTACTGAGAAATAAAAAGCCCTCAGAACCACATGCTTAACCTGACAACATTAAGTCTCATGGAAATCCATTAATAACTATCTTGATATAGCTCCAGCACATCATTTCTTACTCTCTTGAACTTAAGCTTCCCCTGGCATTGTACCTGCATCCCTTAATATCAGCGAAAAAGTACCATGGTATTTCAGAGCTTGAGAGCGGATGCTGAGTGCGTGGGAAGCAAATACACTTACCAGCGCAGAGACTAAGGTGACAGCTCTCCTGGGTCAGCCACTCTCATAGCTTACCCAAGAGAGCAGCCAAGTTTTCAGCAGTGGAGGGTGAAACAAGCACTCCCACTCCCATACACATAAGTTCAAAAATAATTTATTCACATAACAATATATTAGGAATTAAATATACTCATAGAAGGAATTAATGACCTAGGAAATTCTAAATTATTTTGGAGACCTGTATGAGAACAAGTGTACTAGAATTTATTTCAGATTAAGATTTATTCTAAGTAATTTCAAATGTTGATGGATTTACTCAAAAGAAATATAAAAACCTAAAAACTTACTAGTTGCAGAATCTCTTATCAGTGGCAGATCATAAGTAATAATTTTTTAATTACAAATTTATATGTGCACATAATTTATGTACATTTAAATTACTTGTTCATAAATTGACAAGGTTTTTGAAGTGACTAATATTCTTTCATTCTAATGCAAAGTCTTTCATTTTTGCCCATTAAGAATGTGCTGTTGGGTTATTAAAATCTTTCACTGTAGTCTTGGAAATATATGAGCTTGGGTTTTTCTACATCAAGAAATTAAAAATCAGTCCTCACTAATATTAAAATGCTCCTTGATCAGGTTTATAACTTTCAGAAAAGACAAATTTGTACCTTTCACTGTAAAGATTTTTGCCACGTATGCTGCTGATATATTCAAAGCGATTATGGTAATCTAGCAACCATGAAAACAGCAATCCAATATTTACTTTGTTAATTTCTGTCAGGATATTTATAACAGTAGCATAAGATAAATTGGTGCACCATTATTATGCAGATCTATTTTTTCATATGTTTAATCAGCTTTGGCATCAATTCATAGCTGACCAGATATTACTTCTCACCTATTAGTTGAATAATAACACCTGTTAGATATTAAAAATTAGAAGATCCCTTCTTTTTACACGTATGGGAGGTAGATCAGGGTTAAGGAAAACACAAAGTATGTAGTAGACATACCTTTCAGGTGACCTTATGGACTCTTAAAAGTACAGTAAATCATATGGTTCATTTAATCGAATTTATTCTCCACCTCATTTTAAAAAGAAAGCTATGAACCTTGAAGCAATAAGAATCTCCTGTTCAATAGTGCCAAACAATCACAGATGTGAATGGTGGTTCTTAAAATTAGCACATTCACCTGGAAAAGAACTAGTGATGGCAAAGTACTGTCTATAGTCTAAATAAAATAAGCTCTTTTCTAATGAGGCAATGTAGATTTTGGGTGGAATAAGTATAACATGCTAGGAAGATATTTATCAGTTCTATATGCCCTGGAAAGATCAGAAAGTCAATGTATTGAGCACTTTCATACTTTTCTGAAAATATCTAGATTAGAAAAATAATTGGTTGTAGCCACAAGACATTTAAATTTATATCAGGTAAATCCACTTTTCCCTACTCATTCTGCTCAAAAAAAATCTTATACTGGGATTAAAGCCCTCCCCAATTTCTTATCATCTTGATAAAAATCATGCTGTATGTTTGATCCCAGGGTGTTCATATTTATTTCTTAAGATCAACAGATGACTGATTATTATCAAATACTTATCACTTGCATTTCTCAATTCTACAATAAGGATTAACACTTTTATTATGATAAGGGAAGGATTAACACTTTTATTATGGTAAGGAATACAATTTTATAAGTGAATAATAATTTTATGCTTATTATGTCTAGAATGCCTAGATTTTTATTCAAATTATTATTTCAAGTGAGAGTGAGCTTGCATTTTATGCTACATTCCTCTTGATTTTTAGTGCATAAAGCCCTGAGCTTTTGTAACCCAGGATACAAGCTTTTACCAATGAAGTTTAAAGAGAATTAAGACAGGTTTCTCATAACAAAATGTCATACAAAGTTTTAGATCTGGAGTTTTAACTTGTACCTGTTCCTAGTTGTAATTGAAAAAAAAAAAAAAAGAAAAAAAAAAGAAAACTATTTTTATGAAACCTCAAGTTCATCTTAGAAATAAAGCTTCACTCCTTGTACAAAGTTGAGAAAGTGTTCCAGCAAGAAAGAAAAATATCTTTTCTTTGCCCTCTTCCCAAAAACTACAGCCAACAATTAGGTTACTATTAAATTCCACTTACAATGCCAAAATGACCCCCCCCCCAAAAAAAAAGGAAATTTAAACTCAAAGGAAACTACAAAGACACTGTATCAAAATTATTTTCAGATATTGTTATGATCCCCATAACAGAAGAAATTAAGCTGAGAAATCCCAGGAGCAATGTTTCTAGCTTTGGTGCCTGGCTATGTTGGGATGACTTAATTCAAGCCATTGTCTTTGTGCATGCCACATCACGGGGAGTAGTTTTACAGTGCATGCAGTACTAGATACCTCACTACTAAATAAATGTTAGAATTTGGACTCAGATACTCATGTGTCTGAATTCTTCAGGCCAATAATGCTGTGAAATAGTTCAATGCTACAGTTCCTTTTTTCACTCTTGTTTTCCTAATATGGTTACCAGCAAATAAGGGTTAATTTTATATTGGTAGTGTCTATTAAAAAAAAAAAACCAAGGAGGGTGAGGGTGGGCAGGGAGAGCACCTTACAACCCAGGGTTTTTAACTTCATACTGAAGCTGCTATGAAAACTGAAGAAAGAAATAAAAGCACTGACAAAAGAGTATAAAATACTAACATGCATGAGTACTAAAGCCTATGGTTACTATATCACAATATTATCAAGCAGTAAATTTTTTTTATTAGATTATGCCACTAAAATGGCTGTAAATGGTGACTGTAGTATTCAATTTTTAATTGAATGACTCAAGGAGCAGTGTGATGTACCAATGCAGAAATCTCATCTAACTACTACTTGCCCTGTATTCTAAATGTGAAGCTATTGAATTTGTGCCAACACACTTCTAATTCCTGTAAGTAAAATTTATTATTCTTTGAGTATTTAAAGTCTAAGGGAGGACTAGGGAAAAGGTCCTCGAATAGTAAGAACTGAATGGATTAAAGAACACATTTTTTAGATATTGAATCTGTAAAAATATTCATTTTGGACATGATTCCTGAATTAAAATAATGAGAAAATGTCAAATATAAGATTTTTCTATCATTTAACACTTGAAATACATAGATTCTCTACAGTGGGCAAGTTTTTCTGTTTTTCTTTTTTAAAAGTCAAAGATACATATTTTAAATATGCTGCCATATGTTGAAGACAGATATAACTGGACTAAATAAAAGGAAATCAAACACAAAAACCTGAGGCTCACTGACTAGACCTGCTCTAAGAATGGATTAAACTGTGTAAGCAAAGGCAAAACTAACCTGTGCAGAACTACAGCTAAAAGAAACAATGGCAAGTAACTAACATAGGACAGTTTCACAGCCTTGAGACTGATACATCTTATTTAGTTCATTTTGATCCTTTGTCCCCAAAATGAGTGGTCATTTATATTTGTACTAACAGAATGCATAAATGTCTAATTACGCACAACTGAGACAGCTTCCCCATCTCTGTTTTCTTCTTATCCTACAACTGCAATTATTACATTTATGAAGATGCTAAAACACTGCAGAAGAGCAATCTATGCAGTTATAAATGGATCACATGTTCTGAAAGAATTGAAGCTATTCAGCCTAGTGTTTGACCTGAAGTGCCATTCCTGGCATAAATGAGAAGAGGGACCCAGCTGGTTTTCACTGCTTCTAACATTTTCCTCTTATGCTTCAAAAAAGTAGGAAGAATGTAGCCAAGACTGAATCTAACATTTTCAATAAAGGGAGGAGTGGACCTTACCTTCAACACTACCTTAAATAACATTGGAACCAACTTTGCAACCTTGAGTTTGGAAGAGGACAAATCTTGCGTCCTGCTCCAAACCTTACTGTGTACTTGAACCGAATTTCTTGCTAGCCTGGATGTACTGGGAATGGCCAGAGATGTCTGGCCCATGTTTGGCCCTTCCTAACAAAGTGAATGCTGAATTCCTGAATAGAAAATTACATGAGGTAACAGACGGGGAAAATTGGACTCATTTGTAAGTGACATCAGAGATAGCAATACCAGGTAGGTATAACTAACCTACAATGTTATGACACTACTAAATTGTGATAAGTACAGTTGGGGGAGTGTGGGGGGGTGAGTGGGAAGGAGGAGGATTCATAAACCTATCTTTTGGCTTGTTTTTCTATCAGATCTCTCTGATCAGAGCACTATTATAAAATTTGAGATTACAAAGATTCCTCTTTCTAGCCAAAGCAGAATTCTTGGAAATACATTACTTGGTTTTCAAGGAATTATGTTCTCTGTGCAATTTAAAAAAATTTTTCTTGGTCTGGATGACCAATGTTGGGTGCAGAAAAAATACTAAGAGAACAACTAGGAGCAATCAGGGGTCTTTAGAAAGCCTGTCTGGAAGGGTATAGAGTTGAAGGGCTAGTACTAACTGCAAAAATAGAATGCTATGGTAACCAGATATATACATACATGTATACATATATAACATACACACACATATGCATAATAAAAATAAACATGTTTGTGAACATTATTCTCAGGTAAGAATTTTTTTACTGCTTCTTCACTTCTGTGCACCTGGTGGCACTGCACGGTGGAATACTCTAAGAGCAAAAGTGAAAAATCTAATGGAAGAAAAAAAGAATGTGCGTTCCATATGCAGTCTATCAGTGGAGGAAAAATAATTGTTCTAGAAAAAGGCTAACAGAATGAGTCAATACATGCAGACTATTGTCAGGTTGGAGGGGTTTTTTCTCCATACCTAAAAGGAAACTTCCAATATTTCATTATCCTTGCTTAAATTGCAGCTAGCTACAGCCATCAGCCTTTGGATCCCCAGATTTGTGCTGTGACTCTATCTGGCTTTCATGCGTACTGTACCGTGCTCTTTATCAGCCAGCCAGGACAAATAATCAAGAGGGTCATAAAGCCACAGAGCATGTATCACTATCACAGAGTTCAGCAAGCTTACAGGCAAGGCTAGGATGTTATTTTTAGACATCAAAGCCATAAATATTTTAATTTGGTGGATTTATAATTTTTTAAAGAAGAACATTACAAACCATGCTGGTAGACAGATTGGTTTTGTTTTTCTTTGCTTGATTTCATTACACAGTCTACTGATTTATTTTACATCTGAATGTGTTTCAATAAAACATCCGGAAAATGTATCTATACTTCATAAAATTTATATATATTTCCCCAAGAGTCCTTCAAAAGTGCTGTTTTTCTGTTGAGCATGTATTCTAGGTTCTTCTATATTGATCTAAGTTTCTTGTTAGAGTACAGTGATAAATAATCAAAGAAAATTATTTCTAAGTTTGAGGGTTTTTATTTCTCTATTTTTATCTTCTGGGCTCTTTCAACTTCTATAAAGTTTTAAAACTTTTCAATTACTGATATGTACATTTCTTCATCTAAATATAATTCAATTTGGTATTTAGTATGCACTTAATGCTTTCAATTAAATTTTGTCATCAGTTTTTATTCTACTACTATATTTAACTTTTTATCCTGTTTCCACAGAGAAGACACTGCTCTGGTACAGCACAATGCAGCATAAAGTTTGGAAACATGACAGCAACAAGTTATTCTGGTAGAGTCAGGGATAAGTAGTTTTATGTTTATGGGGCTTTACTATAGTGCACTGCACACAATAGTGCACCAGTGTAGCCTAGGATCCTTAAAGATTGTAGAAAGAAGACTTCAGAGCCAAAAAAATGACACAGTTGTCTGAACAAAGAATATCAGGAAAAATGAGATAAAAGACTTCTTCAGAAATCAAGCTTGAGACTTCATTAGATCCTACAAAGAGGCATCCAGAAAAAAAAAAAAAAACAAAGAACCTAGCCAAAATGCAAATATAAAGAACTCTCAATAACAGGGATATCAGAGTGCTTACTGTTGCAAACAGAATTCAATCCTTTCCTGTGTATTTGATCTAAATAATAATATTTTACTTTACAAAGCACATCTACAAATCTTTTAACCATTAAATATATTCAATTATACAGTATTGTTATTTTAATTGCTATTGATACCTAAAATGATTCAAGTGTATTCCAGTATAGATTTAGCCTTTCTAAAGAAACTAGTTCTGGGACTGACAGAACAGCTGTCCTTTTCATACCTAAGGAAAACTTATCAGTTAAATGCTGGCTGCCTGAGGCTCCATGAGACAGTTGTGACACTAAATCTTGCTTACATGTATCCAGTAACCTGGCTTATACTCCTCTGCTTAACGTAAACATGACAGTAAATATCAGTACAGCCCCAAGAGACCTCCAAGAAATGCCTTTGCACAAATTAGGCAGACATAATTATGAAGAAAATTCATGTACTTTATGCAGAAAATTCTCAGCCATTGATAGTAAACCCTTAGATGTATAACTGCAGCACTTAAGAGCCGGAGGTCTGCTTTTCCTGATAAGCAGTTCTTCAATGGGATACTGTTAAACAGAATATAATGATCACCCAATATGCACTTAAGGCTTAAGACTTTTAACACCCTAAATCCAGATGTTCTAGAGGTTTGTGATCCTTCCAGTTATTATTTATAATGAGCTGTAACTTTACTATTCCCTTTTTTGTTTTTTTTTTTTTCCACAGCCATCCTTAAGTATTTTATTCCTTTAGAATTTTTTTCTGGTAACAAGCTAGAATTATCTTTCAATTCAGTGAACTGATCCCTTCTATACTAAATCAGAAGTACATACCTGGATGTTTTCATAATTACCAAAGAGTCTATATATAAAAATATATCTGCCATAAACCCTTGGTATCATACCCTTGATTAAATAAAGTCTGAATACCTCATAATATTTATGTGCAATGAGATCATCTCAGCAGCTCTCTAACATGTATCTTAATAGGTACAGGCAGAATAAAAAAAAACCGCAACCACTTACGACTCGTTCTGTTTACATTTCCTTTCAAAAACTAAAACAATGCTTCAGTGCAAGAGCTCGTACTTTTCCCATTCTTAAAACTGACAGAATAAGACTTAGTAGAAACTATCATTTAGAACACAGCTAGAGATTACAGCAAAGTGTAAACCCTTGTCTCTACACTGTCACAATAAAAAAACAACTAAAACCATTGACATCTGATTAAATTGACATGGTGTAAGTCAAGCTGTCCTGATTCTGAAATGGAGTGTAGCCTTGAAACAACACATAAAAATCATCTCTGCAGCAGTGACGCACTTTCAGTACTTGGTATATCAGAGAGGAACCAGCATGCTTTTGAATACTTACTTGTCCGTGCACAGCCTCTGTGCAGCTGCTCACCCGAGTTGTTCCAGCTTTAAGCTTCAAGTTTTGCACTTCTGCTCACTGTCTGTATTCTCCAAGTGAAGCAGTTCCTTCAAAATGGGTGCAGATTACTTATGGGTGCAAAAGTGGAGTTGGTGGAAGAATTTTGAACAAGAAAAAAAATAAAACAATTAAAATATCTTAAAGTTCACAAAGATCAAGTGACTTCAAAAATACGTCAGTTAAAAACACAGTGAAATAAAATTTACTTTGAAACCTCAAAAGAAATGAATAGGGACCATGTTCACAAACTATCCCAGCAAGTACAAACACACTAACTGTGGTTTCATCTTACCTATGTGCATAGGAAAGTATTATTCTATTTAAGTAAAAAGATGCACCATTTGGGCATTCAGATACTGAATTAATAATATAGTTGATGTCCAAAACCTGACAAGATCATGTATAATTATCACTTTTAATCAAAATCATGTATTGAATTAAAGGTGCAACAGCCCAAAAGCTGCTGTACTACAAACAAATCTTGTTCCCGTTAATAAGGGTCTTTTGGGATGCCCTCACTTTCTGTTTTTCTAAAGCAGTATGTGCACACAATCTGGTCACTGTTGGTGCAAACACCTCTTCCTCCGCAGCTTCTGCCACATGAAACTGTACTTCTGTATCTCATCTAACCCATGCATTTATGCATCATTTTGGAATTTCATCCTTTCTTTCCTTCTTTGAAACACTTCCCAGCTGTCTTGGTAATCTCTTTTAATTGTCTTATTTACAGTTTAAAATATTAACTTTAATACTGTAATACTGTACAGCAGGCTTTTTTCCTAATGAAATCTGCTACAGATTACCTAAATCAGAAGATATTTGATATTGATATTTAAATGAGTTCTGAATTAAGCTTGCAGTCATGCCAAAGCTACAAGGCATGAAGCTCACCTCCTGAGTAGAAGTGACATGGGTATGTGTGTAAATAGAAGGCACTCATCACTTTTCAGCTATGATGACTTGGATAAGATCACTGCACCAGCTACTTCAGTTTTAGTACCTTTCAGAGCAGATTGCAAGCCTGGAAAACAAAAAACCAACACAGAACATCTTCAGAGTTTTTATGAAGTGAATTAGTAGGAGACATGAAATCAAAGATAGTTCAATGGATTATATTGGTGACTCCTACGGACATCAAACCAGACCCTTAGAAAATTCTTGGCTAACAGTTTTCAAGAAAAACATTTAAAGGTGCCAAGTGTCAAACTACCACTAGAGGTATATTAGTTGTGGCTTATGTGTGATTTACACAATCACTTTTTTTTTTTTCTAACTAATGGAATGCAGGACAAAAATAACCTGTGTCAAAATGCTAAGCTGCTAATCTCTAAGAAAAGTCAGCACCTTCTCTCCAGGACTAAGGCTGTTGCTGGAATGATAAAGGAAGCATGCCCTATTAACAGATATAGCAAAGGCTTCCGTTATCAGAGTAACACAAGCCTTTCAGCAGCAACAAATATAATTTCCATATGTTCTGGGTTAACTTTGGTAGGCATCTAAGCACCACACAGCTGTATCCAAAAATAGATTTAATATCTTGGAATTAGCTTTTGAAATAATACATATAAAAGATCAAGACAGAACAGATGAAAACTTGGTAGTCAGGAAAATACATTCAAAGGAAAAAAAAAAATCAAAACCAAAACAACCTTATATAGGTTTAAAAGATTTTATTGGAAGAAATGTATTCTTTCAAAATTAAACTTTAATAGCAGCAAATCAGTACATGAGTTACGTAGAAGCATAACAGAACATCTCTAATTCTAGATAAACCCAGTGTATTTTTTCTAGGTATTTGGAAAATTGTCAAACTGGAATTTAAAGTGTTTGAAAAATTAAAAAAAAAAAGGTACTTACTCTAGGAAAGTGAATGAGAACAGCATAGAAAAACATTAAAAACTTCAGGTAATACAGATAAAATAGTAAGCATCACTGAGCATAATTTCTATAAATAAAAATATTCTTATTTTTGCAGAAACACAAGATGTGTGAAAGCAAACAATTACATATAATTTGTTGGAACCTCCACATTTTTTTTGATGGAGTCCTTGGGAAAAAGGTAAAAGAAAGTACTAATAAACACTCAATGAGAAGCAAAGTTTAAGATAGATCACAAACCAATTAGGAAAAAAGAATTATGAATGACAGAATGAAAAATAAGTAATAACATTTTGAACCAGAGATGAAGACTGAACTAGTACGGTTCAAGATTTTTAAGACACGGATATACAAGAGACTAAATTTACAGATGCACATCATAATTTATTAGGTAGGAATAATAACTCCCAATATTGATAATCATTCTAAAAAGACTTAATTCAACAATATATTTGACAGAATGTGAAATTCAACTTAATTTAACTTAGAAAATAATATATAAATATCAAATGTATGACAATAACATATACATTTTAAAATAGTATATAAACCAAAAATTAGTTTGCAATGACAGGCAAACTATCATAAGCAGTGGAGACAAAAGCTATATAGATGTAGAGCAACATTTTAAACTAGATTATTAAAGACAACCCAGTATCCCAGGCAATGGGATACCAGCTTCCTACATTATGATTTTTGTCAGAAACAGCAGAGGAAAAAGAAGCAATCTTTCAAATCCCCTACATTAAGCAAGCTGGAATTTCAGATTTAAAATTCTGGTTACACTTTGTGAATTCTCTCTCTGTCAGGATTGCATACTCACACTGACTCTACATTGACACCGGTATATGTTCTGATGTACTGAACCTTGGAACACTTGGCATGTCAGACTGTCTTGAAAGACTGGAGTACATCGAAGTAAGAAATAGGACAGTCCGATGGGTTTGTATCTTTGCTTATGTCTTCATCACATCTTTAATATTCCCTGAAAACACTAATGGAAATGTAAACAAATTATGTAAAAACAATATGAGGTTTCAGAACAAGAGCTGGAAAATACAGTTGCAACAGTATACTAATTCAGAGTTGTCCTTCCAGGTCTGCTTCCCTCCAAATGTCCCTTGAACATCATGGGTGGAAGGACAAAATAAGAAGCTCAGCTAATGGGTTTCTTGGCACAGTACATTTATTTTTCCACAGTAGTATAATTTTACATTTACATTTCATTAATAAGTTTTACCCTCGGGGTTGAATTCTAATTAATTAAATGTGGGGGAGAAAAGGCCAGGTGACTTTCACCACTTCAACAGCAGTTTGAATTTACTCCTTTTAAAATGAGTATAAACATCAAGCCTAAAACAGAATCGCTCTACTAGGAAAAGCTAAGCTCAACCCAACACAAATAACCCTGACAGCACTGGGTGAAATTTGAGTCTTAGAGCACTATGTGCATGTGTAAGCAGCCTGAACTTTTTCTGCTTTTGAAATAATTTTTTATCTCCCCCTTTAGAAGCATAACAAATCTCCAGGTATCTAGCTTTGAGGATTTCATTTTCTATGAAGATTTTCATCCTTTGGAAAAAAAGAAAAAAAAGTACAATGATAATTCACAGTTAAAAAGATGTAGTTCTTTCCATTCTTCAATTACAAAATAGTAATATAAAAGAATTTCACTACTCACTCCCTAGAATGTAGCCCACTTTCTACAAAATGGCAAAGTTATAATTGTGGGATTTTTTTATTTTAATGAGGCTGTGCTATGGCAGCATCCTTAGCACGTGCCCTGAGGTTCTCATAGGAGCTGTTAATGGCAATTATTACGTGAAACAATGATTACAAAATAGAGATTACTAGAAAATTTCATTCCACACAAGTTTTTGATGTTTGGAACACTTCATAAAATAGGGAACAAAGCAACTCCAAAGCTATCATTAATAAATAAATAGATAGATAAATCCCTTGTATTTCAGATACAGGCTAGTTAATACGTATATTGGAGATCCTATGGGAACGTTGGGTGAATGTCATATTCTGCAGAGTTGTTCGGTCAAGGTAAGCATCAGCATAAGCATAACAAAACAGTGACGTGTCAGTGAGAATTTATATTCTTTTTCATCACACTCTTCCGGTACAGTTCCCTTAAACACTGCCAAGTTCATTCCATAAGCTGTTGAACTTTCCACCAACCTTGACATTCGCTGATAAGGTGCTTTCAAGACAACCATATCCATAGCACTTTAATTCAGTACACAATTACACAGAGGCAAGCCTCTTGCCACCAGCATATATGAGGTAAGTTCATTTTCAAGTTCAGAAACTCAGTTTTCAGTTATCAGAGAAAAATAAATGTGTTTTCCACAACATTTTTATACGGCTTTTCTTTCATACTTTAATCTTCCATTTACAGCATCACATGCATTGAGGCAAACTTAATTCTCAAAAAAAGCATGCAATTCTTATGTGCTAGGGGGAAGGAGCTGTACTGTACTACAAGTATACTCATCTGCTTCCTGGGTGTTTTCCTTAGCACATTCCATTTTCAAAATACCTGTATGACCTATTTACCTGTAAAGAAACAGAGATGTGCTATGACACAAAGTACGGGTCTCGTCAATACAGCTATGTAATTTATAATACATTAGTGTGTGGCAAAGAAAGGGACAGGATTCTGTGACCCAGAAGGCCTATCCAGTTCTACACTCCTTGCTTCTGTTGTTCAAAGCTAATGGTGTAGCAAACTTTTTTCTCTATACATCTCTAAACACTTAACTTCAGGAATGTTCCCTTTTGTAGTCATGTACCTTTAGCAATTTCTGTTTACATTGAATTTATTTTTATTGTTGCTCAAGGTCACAATTGCAGAAATAGCTCAGTAAATAGCTCTTTATATTACTTTATATCTTCTTTAAACTAGACATTGCCTTTCTTTGTTTTGGGATGTGGGTTGGATTGTTTTTTGGTTTTTTTTTTCCAAGTACAACAATGGGAGAAAATAATCCCCAAAAGATGAAACTGTCCAGAAATAGCAAAATGGAGAACCATGGGTGGAAAAAACCTTCTGCTTTTATAAAGTACAATGATTTATAAATTTGCTGTAAATATTATGCTTACCCATGTTCTCTTAATTATAAAACCCCCAAATTCCTATAAAAAGAAATATAGCCCAAAATATAACCTGTACTATATGAAATTTAATTAAACCACACATGTAAGTTGTCTGTTATATGAGAAGTACTTTAAGAGGTAAAAAAACTACCAGGAAAGACATGTTGCAGGACACATGAGATTTCACAACGATTTTAATTGTAACATACATTCTGTAACATATATTCAGAAATACAAAGCTTTCTGGTAAATACACATTTATCTGGGACACCGGTAAAATTTATAATTGCCCAATCCTCCTTATTTGGAGGAGTGTGTGGACCCTTTTCAAGCAGAATTCACAGCCCCTCCTCTCCAGAAGCACCTCCCATGAAATATTGTTTGTGTCACATCAAAATCAGAACATACTGGACATCAAACCTGGAGCACCACAGGACAATTTGGCTTTCTTGTATCCGCATGATGATTTAGGCAGTAAAATCCAAAGAGAAGCCTCATCCAGGGGCAGTCAAAGGACCAAAAGTCAATTCAGAAACACAAGAAGCTGCAGCCTTCTGTTACGTCTAGTTATCTAATACCTGAGGATTTCAGAAGCAGCAACAAATACATGCCTGTACAATAACCTGGAGAGCAGCATTCTGCCCCACTTGACCTTTGGAAGGTGAATATATATGTTACTCCATGTGAATTTACAATGTAAACACCAACAGGGTTGAATTTGTTCCAAAGTATTCCACACAACTGCTAGTTCAACTTCATGACATCTCAAGGCTTTTTATAAAAAAAAAATATTCAGTCAATTTTTTTGTTCTTCATTTCAGAATGCTAATTACATATAAACCACAAATTAACAACGAAGGCTTTTTTTGTCATAATCTTGAGCAGAATGAGGAAAATACACTTAAAATCTCCCAAGTCTATGACAAACCACTTCTTTCCTCAGACACAGCCATTTTCAAGCAGGAAAGATACAAGTTTCCCAAGAATAGAGCCATCACAACAGAATTAATTCCATTATTACAGATGACACCATACAAAATGTATTCCAAGTACAAGGATCATAACCTTGAATTCCCACCTCTTCTACAATAGAGACCACAGATACATAAATCACATCATATGCCAAAGGAAACCAGCAAATAAAAAAGCTTTATCAAAACAAGACCCTTCGGTGTACTTTACACCTCTGTGATAAAGAAAAAAAAAGGAAAAGTAGTAAGAAAGCTTGGGGTCAGCTGTTAGCTATATTACTAAAAGACTACTAAAATACACCATTTCCTTATAGAATGTGATAAGAAAAAAACCTGAAATAGTAATAATAAATAGAAGATGAGTGAACACTGTCCTGTCATTTTCACACCCCCACCCCCTCCTCCCCTGTCACTCAAGAACAGAGCATCACAGATCTTCTAAAAATCACCAGCTGAAACTTCAGAGGATGATTTCATTTTGGACTAGTCCACTAGGAGACCCTAATGCGACTCATAACCTCAGCAGTATTCTCCTCAGCAGGTGGCAAGAGTGTCTCCTTTTCTTCATGTTGCCCTCCAGGACTGAGTCCAGTGGCTTGTGCCTTCAACTGCCACGTAAATACATTTACTCATCTGTTACTTCTGAGTCCACATTGTATTCTAGACTTAAAAATCTCATTGTTTTTAAAGACTTCCTAGGGTTTGTTAAATTTCTCAAATAACAAAAAGAAATTAAATGGTTTTATGTATAAAAAGACACTTTTAAAAGACCAACAGCAGTTAGGCACACAACGTCCAGAATTAGACTAAGAGATTACATAGAAGGTTTTGGGTGAAACATATTTCCCTTCTCTTAAGATGGGGTTACAAAAAATAAATGAAAGCATATAAAATGACAGGTGTGCAAAGTGCTCATGATAAACATTTTGTACTTGATACCTGCAAAACCATCACAGTATCTGCTTGGCTAAGAAAAAGCTGCAACAATCTAGACAAGTATGGGTTTGAAGGATATGTAACTATTGGAATGGGTCCAGAGGAGGTCCACAAAGATGATCAGATGGCTGGAGCACTGTGGGAGCCAAAGAGCAGCCCTGAGAAAGAGACATAACTTGGGAAGAAGTTGTGGGACCAAGAGTCAGACAGTGAAAACACTAGATGAAATGTGTAGGATGTTGTGACTTTGGTGCCTGGATGTGTGTTGGGACTGGCTTGTTACCTTGCAGAGTTGAGAATTATGGTATGTTGGGAGATGATGAGCTATGTCAATGAGAAGCCTTTAGTGTGTGCTTTAACTAAGCATGTGCAGCCTTGGAAAAGTACCAAAGCCTGATGACAGGCTGCTGCGCCAACTGTCTAGAAGGTAGAAGAGCTTGCTGGGTTGTTATTAAACTTGTCTTAGATTCACCACAGAGTCCGTGCCTTCAATACACCACAGAGCACATCTCCTGTGAAGATGGGCTGAGAGTTGGGGTTGTTCAGGCTGCAGAAGAGAAGGCTCCAGGGCCTTCCAGTACCAGAAGGGGGCCCTACAAGAAAGATGAGCTGAGACTTTTTAGAAAGGCATGGAGTGATAGGAAGAGGGGGAATGGTTTTACATTGAAAGGGGCTAAATCTAGATTGGATATTAGGAAGAAATTCTTCACTACTAGAGTGGTGAGGCACTGGAACACGTTTCCCAGGGGAGTGGTGGCTCTCCCTGGAGGTGTGCAAGGCCAGGTTGGATGGGGCCTTGAGCAGCCTGGTCTAGTGAGAGGTGTCCCTGCCCATGGCAGGAGGTTGGAACTTGATGATCTTTAAGGTGCCTTCCAGCCAAAATCATTCTATGACTCTTTATGTAACTCACTGAAAATCTCTCATTGAAAATAAGAACACAGGAAGGGCCAAGAAACCGAAGACAATAGAGCCAGGTTACTGTAAAACAGCTGGGGAAACAACTCCAAATTAGAACTGGAAAACTGCACATGTAATAAATAGGTAGGTAGGTAGATTAATGATGTCTATGTACACACATGCACTTGATTTCAATATATAATGTATATGTTAATATACAGAATACAAAAAAATCATATGTAGAAAAATGATAGTGTCTATGTATAACTTGTGAAAAGTAACACCCAGTATCTAGAAAATACAGAAATACATATAAAAATAGAAGCATCAAGTCTAAAAGTTATATTTATATATAAAATGTATTTTTCTATCTAACCCTAACCATACACAGAAATTGGTAAGATGTGATGAAAAAAAGAAACTGAAATCTGACAAGGAGACATCATCAGATCATGAGAGAGAAGAACAGAAAGTAATTTTAAAAAGGCCCTCACTGCTTTTGTATCTCAGATCAAAGTTAATCTAGAGCCTCCAAGAGATTTCCAGATGAAGGAATAAGGTACCTTTAACTTGGTTTGTTATTTCTATTATTTTCATCATTCCATTTTTTTTATTCCATTCCTTTCCTTTTTTAATTCTGATGTAACAATTTAATTTTCTTTCCTTTTCTAATTTATTCCTCATTTAATTTTTAAATATAGTCACCATGCTTCAATCTTTTGAGAAATGTCTGAAGTTGAACAGATATCTTAGCTTGCTTCTCATTAGGCAGTCTTAACCAGTTTAATGTCCCTCAGATCACTTCTGGGTCATCAAAAAAACCCTATAAATTTATTAACATTCACCTGATTTCTCTGATCATCTGCTGTTTCATAAAACACAGCTATTTCTGTAATAAATGGGGACATTCAAATTTTCTTCCCCTCCCCCCCGCATTTTATTTTTATTTATTTGTTTTTCTAGAATCTACAATTTCCCTGTGCAGAAGTGAATTAAAACTTTTTATAACCTTGATCTCCACAAGCTGTACTTTGCTACTGTTCTTTATTCTTTCCTTACTTTGGTGCTTCTGTAAGCATTTGAGCAGCCTGACGGTAGTGTTTATAGTCAGATATTTTTTTCTTTTAAGGACACCGAGCAATATTGTGGATTTTACATAAATCTTTTTTCATTAAAATATATCAACAAGAAGCTACTGCTTGAAAATTATACTGCTTGAAATATTCCAGTGCTTTGCAATCAAAAGTACCTGGCATCATTTGAACTTCAGAAGCAAAAAGTTGAAATATTCTCTGTAATTTGTTAATAGAAGCTGGTGTTTTTTTGTAGATACCGCTGTTTTACCCTGATTTTGAACTTTTACTTTTCTAATAATAGCTTAGCTAGAAAATCAAAGAAATATAAAGGAAAAGAAAAAAAAAAAAACAAACAAAAAACCCAACTAATTCAAACTTACTGAAATCCATGTTTTTTTTCCTCAGTATTCTGTTTGTAAACAATTTCAGAGCATTTTCTCCATAGTTCAATGCTTGTGAGAGCCAGATAAACTCTTCTAGTCCTTCCCCAGGCTGTTCTTTGGTGTCTTCTGCAGAAATGCCATCAGCAATAGACTGTAAGCTTCTGAAAAAAAGTGGAAGCACAGCAAGACAGTGAACAACACTCTCTGTGAGGTGGAGGCAGGAGGGCAATGGGTGACCATTTGCAGGGGAAGAGGATGAGAGAATGAATTAGAACTCTTGTGCAGGGATGCCTGAAAGCAGCGAAAGAGCAGTATGCTGATGACCTCATTTGAAAGAAGGGAAGAAAATTTGAAACTGCGATATGAAAAAGGGAAAAAGAAGAAAGGCACAGATCCATCTGTGATGGCATGCAAACAACTAGTTACCACTGATACTGCTTATTCATACCAATGATACCTAGGGGAAAAAAAAAAAACCAAAACAAGCTCACAATTGTCTGAGTTAAAGCATACTAGTGCTCAATCCTCGTTTTACTCACACTGTCAATGCTTTCATCTAGTCACCAAAGATCTTTGGAGGCTGTAAAGCTGTACAGCATCACACATTTGTGAGCTTAGTGCACAAAACAGTTGTACTTCATTTATAGATCACACAGGTCCTGCTCAGAACATTGAGGGAGAAAAGTATAATTTATTATTTTATTTTTACATCAAAATGCAAAAATATCAAGTCCTAAGGAGGCAGAAACACAATTTTTTGTCAAGAATTACTAAAAGCCAGTTTTAAACATACTGATATTGCCAGTCTTACTCAGGGAGTCTGAACTTCTGAAGCAGTGACACAGATGTATGACTTCTAACTGTTACTTTTCCTTTTGTTTAAGCTATAAGAATAATACTTTTTACACTGAGTCTCTTAAGAATCATTCATTTCCTTTAAATATCTAGAGGACTGCAGACTAGATACCTTTCTTCTAAGATGGCATAACTTTAACATTCAGTGTTTAGTGGAGTTTAAATGCAGAATTACTGTAGTAATTCTGCATTTAAATACAGACTGTAGTAACAAGGACGCATTTACTACAAAGACGTATTTACTACAGACTGTAGTAAATGCGTCTTTGACAGATTGCTCTGTCTCATTTAATGGTAACTATAGTAACAGAGTTCTGCAATTTTCAATTGTGAGAGAATGTTCTAAATAAAGATATGTCTTTAATTACATCTGCATAATTAAGAGGATCTCATTACGAATTTTTAATCTTGTAATAGTATTGATATTTAAGTATGCATTTAACTGCAGTCCGAAAATAAGTTGCTGGCATTAAATTTCACTGCCTTGGTTTGAAAAAAAAAAATGTTGCTTACTGGGAGGAAGATAAATCTCTGAAAATTATTAAGGTTTATTTAGAATCCAATCCAGTTGCAGAGCACAGAAGTTACATTAGGGGTTAGAATCCATTCCTGATTAAGGGAAGTAAATGCGTCTGCTCATCCTAGTGGGAGCAAAATTAATTTCCTGTTCTTCCCTTCCTACATTATTAATATAAAGGGAAGTTTTCTACTAGACATGCAGAGTGCATTTTCTTCAAGAATATTTGTTACATGCAAATACAAAGGCTTTATCCATCATTGAGCTGCAAATATGCTGGGTTTTGTTTTGTTAAAATGACAGATGCAAACAAAAAACAAAATACTGTAAATCAGTGACTTTTGATTCTCCTTTTATTGCTCCATAACATATTTTCTTAATAAGCCACCTGCATCCTGTTATAGAGTGGGAGAGGATCATTTTTTGCACTGTGCCCTGAGCAGCAGTGTAATTAGCATATCTTAAATTTTATCATGGATTTGTTGCAAGAATTAAGGAAAAGTGATCACCTAGCTCTGAATATCAAGTCTAAGGCTAAATGTGTTAAGACACAGTAAATAACAACTTTCCATATTTATTATGGACTTTTTTATTGTAAACATAAAAGTCAAGCGACTGTCTTATAGAATAATAAAATTCCCATGTTGTCTGTCAGTCTGATCACAATTGTACTACACACTGACAACAGAACAGAAAACCCAACGTTAACCTCTGTGGTATGTTTCAATGATGCGAGTCTATGCTACATACAACCCCCAGCTACCTTTAACCATCCTGGCTGGATACTAAAGGATATAGATGTGACAAAAGAGCCTTCAAAGTGTTCTCCATAAACATGCTCAGTTGAAGTGCTCATCACCTACACAATCCTGAAATAAAGCTATAACTTTAAAGTTGATCCACTTCTAGGCCAGAGCTTTCAATTTTAAGTATGCTGCATTCACATCTGCCCATTGCAATAGAATATTTCATACTGTGAGAGAAAACTAAATTAGCAGAAAGCGGTGTTATTATATCATCCTTGAATATTTTAGCTTCGAGTAAAACCAATTGATTTGATTTCTTATTGTGTAACACGTTGTGAAAGTTGGGATAACACACACAACAGAATAAGCAGTGATTAGCAGTGCTTCTTATCCATGCATGCTGTTATAGAGATAATAGGGCTTTTGACTGATTTAGGTACATTTGGTTGCTGAAAAACACTTTTCCCTATTTGCTTCTAAAAACCAATGGCTCTTCAAAACACCCTGGAGAACTTAGCTGAGCTGAGCACATGACTAATACCCAGTGAACGCTGATACAACTCTTCCTTTCAGGGAGATACATGCTTGTTAAGAAAATACTCCTGTGTTACAATAAAATCACCTTAAAATTTTATTGCTATTATTACCCTTTGCTACTTTTATTCAGACTAACAAATGACTATGAATGATGTTATACAGGTGGCTTGGTGCTATGAAGCACCAAGCCACCTGTTTTCACTCAGGTAAGTTTAGTCAAACACAGAAAATATTAAATATTTACACAGAAAATATTAAATCTTTACACAAAGATGGATGAAGAAAACATGACTTTAATAAAATAATCATCCAAATAATGCTCCTTAAGAGGATAAACCAGTATCTATTACTCTTCGAGTCACTCAGTTGATTTGCCGCCCACCAATACAACCAACACCTAACCATGACTGCCATACCAGAAACATATTAGCTGGACTCCCTGAATGTAAACACTTAACTGAAATATAAAACACCTATGTATCAGAGAAATTCACCCAAAGAAATACTGTTCCGAAAGTAATTGGTTGTCCACTGCAGTCTTAACACCCTTCACACCTGCAGATTCATTATAGTTCATCCATGACAGTTTTACTGTGCTGAAACCCTTTCTACTAGCTTTGATTACATGATTTATTTCCCACGAACAAGTGTAGAAGCTTTTAACAATTCAGATTTTTATTCATTATTTCCCACCAACTTTTATTTCCAGCTATCAGCACAGCTCTAGAGACTATAAAACTGGCTTTGGGTATGCATGGTAATTTTTTGGGAGGTGGGGGGGGAGGAATGCAGACACCAAGTTCAGTGAAGAGGGGAAGAATGTGCTCCGGGTATCAGAGTAGTGGAGGACACCATGGTGAAGCAGGTGGAGACACCTGAAGAGGCTGTGACCCTATGGGAAGCCCATGACAACTGCGTTGTCTTCAGTATTGCATAGAAATCCTGGAACATCTTTCACTGAACTCAGATTTCCCATTTCTGTCACAAATTAGCTTATGAACTGGGAAAAAACAAAAATCAATTAAACATTGTGTTGCAACATAAGGAAGAGCATCGAGATAGTTCTCAAGCAGAAAAATTTAGAAGTTACGGAAAGCAAATATTGATCCTTACTGTGCTACTTTTAAATTCTAATAAAATAAAGCTTGTGTAAGTTGAGAAATGGGGTCTTTTTCAGGTGTTGTTTTTCATTTGAAAGTCCACATGAATTTTGAATCATCACTATTTCACAATATTATCCTCTTCAGGCATAAGGTCTTCATTATATACATATCTTTTGCCCTTCTTAAACCCTTCTTGTCATGTTAACACATTGAATTTCATCTTAACATAGCTCTAATACTGCTGTAAATATTATTAATGCAGACCTTTTGCATACAGACTTAACTTTATTTTCTATGCAGTTGTCTACATTAACCCACATTAAAACAACAGTAAAATCAGTCTTAGAGACTTTAGGTAGTAGGAACTAAGCCTCATTGTACAATTGTAGAGTGTGTTGGATTCATAACAACTGAAGGTATGACACTGCTGTAATGGAAATGTCAAATACCTTTTAAATCACAGTAACGATAATATTGAGAGGCATTTCTAGTTGAGGTAAACTGAATGGAACCTTTCCTTGGTGCCATACAGACTTTGTTAATCTTTCTGTTTTGAACTGGGAAATATTAATTTTATTATACAAATCAATACCATCAATTCCAATATTTTTATCTTGGAGATACGGCATATCTTTGAAAAGCGTTCAGCAATAAGCAATAAAAAAATATCTGGGGTAAAGGAAATCTAGAGCCTAATGAAAATTAGAAAATATTTTGGATAGGAGCCAATAAAAAGGGGAAATCAGGATGTAAAATAACTGATATCTAAAGGTTGGTTCCTGCAATTTATTTTCACATACTAAAGATTAAGAGAATATTTAACAAAAAAAAATCCTTAGACCATTCCAATGGTTCTTTTGCCTTCTTAAATTTTACACAAAGTCTCTTTAGCAAGCTCAGAAAAGCCATACTAACCTTTTGCTGATGTCGAGATGTTTTTTCATCTGAAGCTTGAATAGTCCACAGAACATTTGACTGACAAATATAGAAGCTATATGAGACTTTTTGGAGCATTTCTTGAATTAGGTTATGTTCATATTAAACTTGGCTAAGTCTGTAAGCCATGGAATCACAGAACCACAGAATTGTAGGGTTTGGAAGGGACTTCCAGAGATCATCAAGTCCAACCCCCCTGCCAAAGCAGGTCCCCTAGAGCAGGTCACACAGGAAAATAACCCAGTATCTCACAGTATGCTGACATATAGTCATATTTAACATCAACACCATATTGCATGGGTCAGATTGAGTCTAAGTGGTTGGACTCAGTGGCACGGTAAAGACAAATTTAAGAAATGCTGGTCAAATACCACCTCCAAGCCATACAGCCTAGATGCTCTTCTGGTCCATCTTCTAAGACTTTCCCTTCACAGACATCATCAGGTTTGGTGCATTTTTGTCTGTTCCTTGACAAGGTAATCTACCGCTGTGGTATACATGAGGATGAAAACATAGACAGCAAAGGTTTGTAAGTCAGTAGGCAGCATCATAGGAGAGGACATCCAAAGACCTTGCATAGTCATTCCACAGTGACTAATGTGTCCCATGAAGTGGACAGCTGAAAAAAACCATTTTCATAGTGCAAACAGATCTTTCAAAGCCAAAATACTACAAAAAGCATACTTTTCTCAAGTCTTCCTCCTCAGGGAGGACAGATTTTCACTGACAAACACAATACTGTGAGCCTTGTGAGTACTCCCAGAATGTCCTTGGACTGTATGCATCTGAGGTACCACCACTCCAAGTTTAAATTTATGTAGGACTAAAGGGAAAGATGTTTAAAAATTGTATATGTCCCCTTTCAGCTGTGCCAGTATTATGACCAAAAAATAGTTTTATAAAGTTTGTTATCAGCTTGTGAGTCACGTATGTATGCTGTATTAATAATACACAAATATAATTACAGCTTTTCAATGCTGAAAGGAAATTTTTGCCCAAGCAGTCAAACCCATTTAGGAGCACCGATTTTCATTGTGACATCGCCTGCAGTGGATAAGTTCAGAACATTTGGCTTTAGCCCTTTTGCAGTCACCTGACAAAGCAGTAACAAGTCCCTCCTACTAATTCATCATCTAATTAAGCAGCAATTAATTAAACAGCATAAGTTCTCATGGAGAGCAGGCAGTCTTGGAATTCTCCAGGCATTGTCTAAACCTTACAAAACCTGTCAACCCCAATAGCCTGAGGAGTGGGGTAAATAAGCTTAACGTTTAAAACAGACAAGCTATCAAGTCATTTAAACGTGTCATTCAGAAAGTGTTCCCAAACAGCACAGCTAAGTGAAACATTAACACTGCTCTACACTGATAAAATAAGGCATAAATGAGAAACCTGCACAGACCTTATACAGGTGGTGGTTAAGACAAGCACCCTGAAATATCATCTGAATAAAATAGAAAACCAACACCCATACAGTATTTCATACTTTGATTACTTCATTGCAGTGAGAATTCAGGTAATTGTGCTCCCATGGATCCATATCACTGTGTTTAAAGTTATTAATGTAACTTAACAAAAAGTGCTGCTTTTAAGCCATTTACTTGAGGAGTAAACCTACTGAATACAGACTGCCATTGTGTCGTCCTAGGTGGAAGGCACCCCATTTTAAATACAACCCAATGTTATTCTGTAATGGTCCATATTTTCTGAAATATTTGAAAGTAAGTCAAAAGGATTCAAAAGAACTGTGACGTATACCCTTCAAAACTATTACTTTCCTCAATTAAAAGAAGCAAGTATTTTCACATCTCAACTAGAGGGTTCTTTTCCTTCACATAAAATAAATTTACATTTATTAACTACATTAGTAAGTCAATTAGTGACCACTGTGTATTAAGGGTCTTGCCAAAGCAAATTACCCCACAGATCTGTTAGCAATTATTTTTAAATCAAAGGAATCTTGCTCTAAAACTAGGAAATACATGAGACCTGAGGACACAAGTTATCTTGCAGTACTGTGGCTCCTCAGGAACCAAGCTGTCAGTAAAAAACATCACGCGTTTTTCTTTACAGATTGCTTTTCTATCAAAAAAGACAATCTTATCACTTTTAGGAGTCAGGAAGGGAGTTTTTTGGACTGGAATTTATCACAATACAAACAAGTACCCTACCTTTGCATCCCTACGTGTTCAATATTTTAACTAGCTGGTTTTTAAGTTGGCAAAAATAAATTACTAGAATTATAACTGAAGGAAAAGAAGTAGTGAACTATACTATTTTCTAAGCTGTGGTGCTCAGTACCAAATGTAATTTTTTTTTTTTTCTAGAGGTGATGAAACCAAAGAAGTGGGAAATAAACACCATACTATGACATGAGACATGCTGTTGCGTTTTTTATAATATCATATCACACCTTAAACTTCTATTTTTTACTTTCTTGCTTTAGGTCTATTTTATGACATAATTTTTACTATTGATACTGCAATTGGAACCCAGTCTTTAATGGACTCTCCTACCAACAGAAATTGTTGCATGTGAATTAGGGGAGGATTGCAGTAGTCCAAAAGTTATTATTAAAAAATAATTATATAATAATACTAGATCTAATGAATTTATTACCCAACAAAAATTCTAGATGGAACTGAACAAAAAAATAATTGCAATGAAACAACTATATGAGTCACCCTAAATCAACTCTTAATGCATATAAAATGTATTACTTTCTTGAAAGAAACAGACAAAACATGTAAAGGTACCAGAAGCAGAACACCAAGATTAAAATCTTAATGTTTTCCATTTCCATGACTTTTTTTTCCTAGATCTTCAGGGTGAAGAGGGACTTTGACAAGATGGAGCAAATAAATGCTTGATTCCATTTTTCTGACAACACATTTTGTTGGGATACATGAATTATACATTAGTGACAATATTCAGAGTGTTAGCAAAATAAACAGATAAAATCAATTCATCTTTTCTCTTACTATGTAAAATTAGCTACCATATTTGAAGAAACATCACCTGTTACTGAGGGCTATGTGCAAGAAAGCATCCTCAGAAGTTCAACTTTGTTCTTTACTACCGTTTTGCTTTTGTTCGTGCCTTTGCACATCACCTGCTTTTCTCTTTGATTTCAAACTCAAGCTGAACTGCAGCCTGCCTGATTTCATAGCTTTAAGCAAAATGACGACACCCTGCGAGAAGCAGCATGACAGCATCCCATGTCTACCTTGACCCACTCTACAGAAACTTTAGCAAAGCTGTAGAAGAAACTGGAATGGAAGTGACAGAGTAATTGAGAGGTTTCCAAGCTCAATTGTTTTTGCTTGATGATGGGGTGTATTCAACTAAAGTCAAATTGATAGCATGCACTTGAGAAGTACAGTGAGGGAGTTGGGTTTTTAAAAAGTGGAGAACACATATTTCTTTCACCATCTTACTTGCAAAGCAACAGACTGAAAATTTAACACACCCATTTATTTGCACGACACTAGTAATTCTACCCAGCAATTAAAGTCCCTGAGAAATTCACTCAGTGGAACAGTAAGCAAAATCTCAAAGATATAATTAAGTCAGATTAGGGCAAAAAGAAAACAAATTCCTAAAGGCATATTCTTTTCATTAAACAAAGGAAATTCTGAGGAACATAAAAATTTAATTTCAAAACAAATTTTTACTGCTGTTTCAAAATACTCTATGTAATTCCTTCTAGTGCAGTAATATTTACTTACTATTTTCATACTTACCTGATAAATAATGTACAAAACTATCCTCTCCCTAATCCGTCAAATTCCCAAAGAGATACCATCTCTATTTTCCTTCTATATTTTTTTTATGAGAAATACAAGTGCAGGACATGCATTTGCACCACAATTAATGCCTGCAGTAATTCAATAGGTAATTTTAAATGCTGTCTCAAGAGGTATTAGAAAGTTTCATACAATTCAAATGCACACTTGTGTGTTGTTTCCAACCACTTCATCACTCATTGAAAAGCACTAGAAGAAACTGTTCCACATAGCCTCAGTTGCATGGTGTAGAGGGGATTCTCCTATTGAACATCCATCCCAGCACCGCCAGCTGGGGTGCCAGGAGGACTATACTTCAGTTACAACCACCTCTAAAGCAGTTTGAACCCTTTTATATGCTGCCAGTATCTCCTTTTTCAGTTCGAGTGTCCCCTGGTGTTTTCCTCCAGAGACTCCCACTGACTTCAGTGTAGAGCACATTTTTAACATCTGATCCTGCCCAAACAGGCCCAAAGGATACTACATGGACAATTTATTGTTTCATTCATTCAAAAACTTGTCATTCTCAGAGGCCCATTTGAAATCATTCTTCTTCCAGGTCACCTGATAGAGAGGGCTTGCAATCAGACTGTACTTTGGAATATGCTTCCTCCAAAAATCCATGCCACCTAAGTTAGGTAGAGGGGACATAGCCGCTGTTTTGTTGATCACATACACTGGAATCTGATGGCATCCACTTATTTTATTCCAAGAAACTGGACCTCCTGAGGGGTTCCCTTGACCTGACTTTATTTTATGGCAAAACAAGTTTTCAGAAGAATTTAGGGCATTTTCTTCCTTTCTCAGAAACTACTTCTGCTAGGTTGCCCTATACAATTACATTATCAATGTATTCCAGGGGTTCTGGGCCTTCACCATTTTCCAGTGCAGTCTGGATCAGCAGATGGTGGGGTTATGTTTCCCTTCTGGAGTAAATTCCAAGGATGGATATATTGGATGCCCTCCCAAGTGAAAGCAAACTGTGGCCTTCACTCTGCTACCAAAAGGATCAAGAAAAATATGTTAGTAATATTGATTGTGGCATACCACTTGACTGCCTTTGACTCCAATTCATAATGAAGTTCTAAGCATGGCAGCACTACAGGCAGTATGACTTCACTCAGGCCATGAAAGGCTACTGTCAGCCTCCACTCTCCAGTACATTTTTGCACTGGTTATATCAGACTATTAAAGGGTGAGCAGGTTCTGCTAATCATTCCTTGGCTCTCCAGTTCATGAATTAGCTTCTGGATGGGGATCAGGGAGTCTTGGTTGGTGTGATATTTTTGCCAGTGCACTGTTGTGATAGTGACTGGTACTTGTCATTCTTCAACCTGGAGCAACATCACAACAGAACAGTCCTCCAAAAAGACCAGACAGTGTAGACAGATGTTTAATTTCCTCTGACTACAAGGCAGGTATTCCAAGAGCGCACCAATACCATTCTGCATCCTTGAAACACGCTCTCTGAAGGAACTTTATCCCAAGCATGCACAAAGCCTCTGGGCCAGTCAAAATGGCATGGTTTTGCCACTCATTCCAAGTTAGGTTTACTTCAGATTCCAGTACAGTTAAACGTTGGGATCCTCCTGCCACTCCAGAAACATGGATGGCTTCTGTCCCTTTATACTTTTATGGCATTAGGGTACAGTATGCATCTGTTTCCTTTAGATCCTTATACTCCTGGGGTTCTGACGTGCCAGGCCATCGAAAACCAGTCCAGTAAACCTGGTTGTCCTTTTCTTCCACCTGGCTGGAGACAGGGCTCCTCTTGTCCTGGTCCTAGCATTTGTTACTGATAAAGGGGTTCATGAGGCGCACATGGATTTGAATCTCACCCTTGTTACTCACTGCCTGTAAATAAGAAACAGAAGCTCCTAACACAGTTTCTCAAGATTAGTCCTCTTCTCTTTGGTGAAGTGCTCACTGGAGACTGGAACAGGAATTTTCCCAGAGAAACCTATTATTGATATTGTTTCTCATTGGAATTCTTGCACCCTTGTCTCTAGGGTTGAGGTAGGTTTTTCATCTCACTTCCTTATGTCCTCTCCATGGATACACAGATGTGTCATGTGTCAAGGCACACACATGGTGCCTTGTGGTGTCTACCCTCTACATCCTCTCTCGAGCAGAGGTACACTTAAGTCCAAACAGTTGCAATACTGGTCTATACAAGAGTGTAATTTGGCATACTGTCTTTGAGCTACTGGACCTTGTGAGACAGGTTTTTGGGTTTTTCATTCAGCATTTCCATGGCTTAGACACAGGCCCACAGGGAACAAGAGAGATTTTCTTCATATTGTTGCATTTGGCCAGCTACTTCATTCACAGTTGGTTCCTCTTTGTCTTTGCAGGCTGGTACTGACAATGATCTGACATGCATCATACAAGACTCCACAACATGGGTCAGATCCATATGAAGTTCAATCTATCTGTGGGTAACTGCACATTGTCTGGGTCATAATAAACCATCTTCCTAATTACCTCCAGAACCGGACACCTCTGTCCATGATGGTCCACTTGCCCGAGTGACATATGACCTCTCATTTGAAGCGTTACCTTTCCCTCGTGTCTGAGACCAGTTGCCCGCAGAGGCTGATGGCTCGCGCCCCTATTCTGACTACCTTGCCAATAGCCCCCTCCCAGGACAGGGATCCCAGCTGCTTTGCCTCCACACTCTCTATTTCCAGGCTGCTGGCCCCGTCATTGTAGCATCTTCTATTTGGAACGTAGCTATACAGTCTGGGAAGTCTGGCAGAAAAATCTGCATTCTGGGTTTTAAAGCAAAGTGAAACTGAACAGATCTGAGTATGTTACAGCTCTGTAAGCATACTCATTTTCTAAATTTCCTGAAGTATAAGTACACACTGATGGTGCTTTTAATTTCCTCTAGTACATAAAGACGGCTACAGCTACTCAGCATCACAATTTTAAGACTTTACTGACAGCAAGATGACAAAAAATATTAAATCAGTTATGCATCAAGCCAATTGTTCTAAAAATAAGCCAGAATGTATTAAAAGAAGTCATCTACAAATATGTAACTGATATCCTAAATATATGTAATGTGCTGTACTCTGCAGAAGAGGGTTAGGACAATAAAAGCTGCATTTTACTTTGCCTTACTATTTTTAAGGCAAATACTATACTATTTGTATATAAATATTGTCAAATGCAAGAATACAGAAACGGCTTAAATTCTGCCTTGTGAAGTAAACTATGCCAATAGAAGATAATTATTTCATATCCTCGATGAGGTAGCTCAAAGATTTCTAAAGATAATGGAATTTACTACATAGAAAAACACAATATAAAGAAAATTAATGAGTAGCATATCTAAACCTGAGTCTAGTAGACTCAAACCACAATAGAATTGATTTTGAGGATTTTTTTTTCTAAGAACATACATTTCTAATCTTAAGTGGCGATCAGAGTTGCAGAGTAAAAAGATTCTAAAGAGATTTACTTTGAGCAAAATCTCACAGGAAAAGATTACATTGGAAGACTGGCAAATATAAAATTCAGTGAAACTAATTGGTTTGGTTTTGAAAATATTGGCATAAAATAAATGTAAAGGAGTATGGAGGAATAAACATCTCTTCTGACAGATTTCTATTTCTATCTACACTGGCCTCAGCAGAAGGTGCCTGCCTATTGCATCCTGATACAACAAACTGACTCTATTAGACACAGCCATTGCTTCATTTCTATTTTTCCTGTACTTTGCAATACCAAATAATACCAATCATAGGATACTACTTTTGGAATTCACCTGTGGATTACCAGTATCCATAGCTTTAGCATTCATATTTTGAAGGTTGTATGTTATTTTAACAATCTCAAGCTTATATACAATCAATGTTTCTTTGAAGCTTGGAACAAAAAAATAAAGCTCTTAAAGTCTTTGGAGAACTTTAATATCTCAAATAAGATTTTTGAGAATCTCAAATATCTCCCAAGCAGCTGTAACGAGCTACAATTCAACCCCAAATGCCATCCTAAAAACTCTCAGTTCACAGGCTAGCAATTAAAACCAGAAGCTGTTTTATAGTTTGCTAAAGACGCTAGGAGATTCATCAATGATCCCAAAGCATGTAGTACCTGAGCCTAGTGAGTAGACAGATATATTAGAATTAAGGCTCTTAACAGTACCCAAGGAGTTGAGTTCATATAGCTGATCAATGAAAAAAAAAAGCCAAATATTAACAAGCTAAGTAATTTAGCACTAAACTTAAGACAAATAAAAGCATGGAACTTCGCAATTGATGTAAAACCCCTGTAGTAATCTGACAAACCTGCACAAAATGTGTAAGTCTCTTATCTTTTACACAACCAGATAAAGGCCACCAAAGCAAAGAATTTTGAGTAAACTATATCAAAATAAATTTCAAGCAAACACCCCAAAACAAGTACTAATAATTAAAAAAATATCAAAAAGGAAATTAATAAAGATAATTTGGTCACAGGCTGTCCTCTGAACAGAGCTGTGCATAAGGAAAGTTGAAGAAAGAAAGCTCATTGTCATGAACAGAATGTCAAGTTTCCCTAATGCTGTATGCATAAACATTATGATGAGCAAGGCACAGCACACACTTTTCCAGTTAGGATTTTATAAGCAGCATCTAGGATAAGATTACATGGAAAGGGGTTACTTTCCTCTTCTTTGACAGGAAAGTTACTCAAATACATAGCTGTTTCTCTCTAATAGATTGAATCTCCTGGTTCTTGTATTAAATATTATGTCTTTAGTTTTAAGTGACAGCAGAGAGGTCAAATGTGGTTTTTTTAGTTACTTGAAAACTTATAAAAAGTTTGTTTTCTGGTAACTGCTTTTTTCAATGTGGCATGAAGTCAGAGCTGACTATTTTCTGATTACTATGAAAAGGCACATTCTCTAGTTTTCAAGTAGTATCTAAATTCCCAAACTACTCTATCAAAGTATATAAAGTTTAATTATATCACTTATTTATATTGGACTTTCCAATCCTTTCTGCCTCCTGGCCACACAGGACTATTTGATGCATTAATATCAGTCTGCAGTTTTGAAGACCTTTATTTTATTGGGATTTTTTCAGTACTAACCATTTATCAACTTGGAATATGTAACTAGATTTCTCTTCCTGCAGCCACTGCATGCCATCTGTGTCATCATTTATTTATATTAGCTTTAGAAACATGATACAGCTTATCACCTGCTGACATGAATTTTGTGTTGAAAAACTCCAGATAAATTGAAGCTTAACTGACAACAGTATATACGCTCATTGTTTGTTAACATAATGTAGGGGTTTTTCTGCTGTAGGAATGAAGAGTCCAAGTACATTTTACACAACATGAGCCAGAACACTTTTCTGAAAGAACAGCTATGATTACCCCACTCAAACAACTGTCCTTATATCCAGCCAAATCATACCATCCTTGATCTTGGCTCTCTCATGAGACAAAAGCACTACCTAAACTACAAGAAAGAACAATTGTAAAATAGAATTAGAAGAGTAATAGCAGCAAGAATTAGAGATTGCTGTTAGTCTTGGAAAGCATTTTCACAACCGAATCTAAGCACCAGCCTTGGACTAAAATTCTCTGCAACACAGTATGAAGACAGGTGGAGAGATCTGGATCTCTCAGAGAAAATCTTTACTAGACAAGCCAAGGAAGGAAAGATTTAAAATTCTTGTGGAAGTAGAGAGTTTTCTTCTATATTAAATAAAGTAAAAAAAAAAATAAAATTTCTTTACCTCTTCAGATAGAAGGCAGGCACTAATGTGAAATAGCATGAATTTATATGTCCACTTACACTCAAGCCTTTTTGGAAATAAATGCTCTTGTCACTGCTACAATTTCAGCTTCCACCACTTGCCAAGAAAGCTCTCAAAGCCAGTGCTGAAGTTTTTCTGAAAAAAGGCAATGAAGTGGTTCAGCCTGTTCCAGGTACACATTTTATACTACCATTTACCTTCATTCACTATCTGGTTCTGCTGCTGGTGAGAGAACAGGGTCAAAAATTATTATCCTGAATACACAGTAGAAATGAAAATATTCCTCTTAGATAAAGGGATGGCTGGTGGTTACCCCTGGAAATAGAAACAATGTGTAATAAAATTTGCACTTCAGCTAACAAAGACAAGATAAATGCTGCAGCTATACAATGGGGCATTTTAAATTAAAGTAGTATGCTTGACAACCTTAACTCATAGCTCTTTTTCCAGAAAATGTAATTGAGTGACAAATTGAGATTTGTGGATTTATAATGCTTTTCGGATAAGCTTCAGCACACAGCATTAGATGGCAACCATAGTCTCTACTGCCTTAAGAATGAGGTTGTGTAGGTCATCTGCCTCTTGTAACCACTCATTCCCCAAAAGATGAAATTTAGTCTTCAACAAGTCCTATTACTTGCTTAACCTAAAAATTGCATTTTTATACATATATTTTCTCCTCAATATGCCCTTTCTCCCTTAGAGCTCTTCATTTCAGGATGTTCAGAAAAAAAAATCTGAAGAGAATAATTTTAAGATTCAATGATTCACCTGTCATGCCCTTATTACTTCTAGACCAATGTAGCTGCTGCATGGCAAGATGAAATAGTTCACTAATTTTTTTTAATAAGTTCTTTGAAGAAGCCTATATAGAGTAGCCATTGCTTTTTTAAGGAAGCAACGGATTACTGATACAAAAGCCAATTGTAAAGTTATTTCTCTTGCCTTACCTCTTCAGTCTCACTGATTTCATGGCTCCCTACAGTTGCTAGAGCACTTCAGTAAAAGATTTATAGAAAATAAGCAAGCACAAGTATGCTTGCCTGAATGCATTTATCTCAGTGTAACACATAGGATATCATCAACACACAAACACATTATCTGCTTCCTCTAGTAACATGAGAGAAAAAAAATAAAACCAACAAAAATACATCTTTTCTTGGAAAAAAAAAAAGCGTGTACTCTAAGCAACCGGGACATATAATCCAATTTAATGATCTTGAAGAAGGGAGAATGAACACTGAAGGGGTAGAGATGGACAAGAAGAGAAGAGGGGGGAACAAAACAAACCCACAACAAAAAGCCCCACACTTACTATTTCTACTTCCTGACTAGAAGTCAAAGTCCAAATTACCTGAACAAAGATGCTGCTGCGCTATAGTTTCTCCAGTGATGCATTCTGCTCAGGGTTCATAAAGCCATATGAGTTAACAGAAAGGTCCACTGTGACTAACAGAAAAATGGAAGCTTGTAAAATTATAGCTAAAGCAAACTGTTTGAGCAGCAGAATCTAGTTAAGGTTAATTTTAAAACTGCATTTACTGCTCTCAGCCTAGTTTCTTTCTTGTTGATTGAGGATTTGAATCCTGGCTCAGATTTTGCTAGCTCTGGAAGTACATGGATTTATATATAGATGTTCTTCCTCCGGTAATGACTTTTCTATGTTTAATCATCTGCACTATACCAGAATTTATGTATGAAAACCAACAATTTACATCTGGTCAATTTGCCCAAATCTTCCTTCAGCTGTTTCCATTTGGATACAAAATATTTCTGCAAATACATTGAAATATGGTAGATATTCAAACAAAATTACTCACTGATCATACAAATATTTTTTGTGAAAATGTGACACTTCAGCAATGCACTTAGGTACTTCTGCCCATATCTAAACCTGGCACAGCAGATATTTTAGTGAAGCGTATATCAGCACTGGAAAACTGAATTGTTTCTCTAGCTTCAAATTGTTTGACTTGAGATTTTATTGTATAGCATATTCAACAATAACAATTTGTCATACTATCATAGATGAGCCCAGATTCAGGCAACATCTGGGAAGCTGAAGCTGTTTACGAGTTGCTCACCCTAAGATCCTTCTTATTCCTTTCTTGCAGCACTTTCTGATGTGACAAGTTCCATTTGATGTCAGACACCTAATGAAATTCAGCAGTTTATTCTCACCTCCCTGATTTTCTTACCACTTGCTACAGGTAGCATGAAGGCTATCCAAACCGCCTTGTGAAGAGAGAAACCTAGGCTACAGACCTGCTCTCAGAGCTAACAACCTGCATAGATGACTGATACAAAAAAAGAACACAACACTTTGCCTGTTCTCTTCGAGGTTCTGCATTACAGCCCCCCAGACAGCGCTGCATTTGCTATCACAGTTCTGAGGAAGGACTGCATGCTTGGGAGGATGCTGGAGGAAACGATGATGTTACATGGCAAGTAGGAAGCTTTCCTAGTCCAAGGAAACTGTGGGACAGACCTTGCAGTAAACCATCCTGTCCCGACCAGCTTCGTCTCGAAAAGCAGCCTTTGGCTCCCTCCTGAAGGAAGGAGTAAGCACAAATACAATGCAGACATTCATGAAACCTGGACCTTGAAATGAAAAAGAACACTTGCTGTCTTGGTAGTACAAATCAATCTCAGGTCAGTTGTCTTTACATTCACACTGAATTCTAGCCAGTTGATGTGGGAAGATTTTCACTGGTGAGACTGAGTACTGGGTGACTGAGAACTGTGATGGCTGTCAAAATAGTTTTGTCTCTAATTCTTCATCAATACTTCAGGATGTCAACCACCCTCCTCCCCACCTTCCTCATCCCAGGATTTAGGGCTGCAAATTTTTGCAATGGAAAACATATGGAAAATGAAAAATTAGCAAAATCACACATTTAGACTATAATCAGGTTTGCATTGCAGGGATACAATTCTGGGCATTTTTACAGAGCTGTTGTAGCTTGTTCATACCAACACAATCTGAACTAAGAGAAAATGAGACATGCAGTTTTCTTATCCAATTTTCCTAACTATTAGCAATTACTTGTATTTTGAGATCTTTGGACTTTTCATTAATCATCAAGAACATCACAGGCCATGATGAGACCTACCACCCTTGTAGACAGTCTAGAAAAAAAAAAATTAAGACACCCACATACTGTGACTTCAAGTGCCCTTTCTCTTCATAAAGAAAGCATGACCAGAGCTACTCCTTTGGTTAAGAATAAGCGAGAGAAGATCTGGTTCACTGACATTTCTTACCATAACAGTAGTTTAATATGTTATCTCATTCTTGAGATTACAACCCACCTATTCAGATGCACTTTCTACTAACCCTTTGAAGTCCCACATATTTGGAGACAACTGCAAGTATATGGCTTTGCTGAGCAGCCATCTGAGAGAACAATTGCTAAAACTTCTACAATCATTGCTTTCTTTCCAGATTTCCTCTTGGGAAGACAGGCATATTATATCAATGACTAAAACAGGAAGTTTTTCATTTGCATTGCTTCTCCTCTGAGAAAGTCCATTAAAACATGCTAGCGATCCCTGTCAAAGTTCCATCAACAACTCCATTCTCCATTCCAGCTTCAAGATAAGTAATCCTTCCATTTTGCCTTAAGTAACTCAATCTATTATCCCAGCCTGTGTATCACATAAACTCAGTTCAGGTAGGAGGATTACTTCTTCCAGTAAAGGAAACATTGCCTCCCAAGCTGTTCGAAAATGCAGAGGGATTGTAGCTACCATGTTCTTTGCTTATTTTGAGTCTGTTGGGAAAATTCAGTGCACTTGCATTTATGCGATTAAAATAACACTGAAAGAAAACATTTGACCTATCCTATATTAACCCCCCTGTTGTTCTGGGGTTTTTTTTTGCTGATGGGTAGCTCTAAGCTTAGAGCTTAGTGGCAGAACATTACTACATTAAAAAGTACTTTCTTCCCCCCCCATTAAGTCAGACAAAAATATAAAAAACTCTTTTTTTGCATTTCCTAGGTAACATTTGTGCTCTTTATTCCATTTATGTGACAAATGGACTGCAACAAATCAAAATTATGTCAACAAAAGAAAATATCTAGAGCCTTCTTTTTCTTTCTTAACATTTATTAAAATCTGAGTGCCAGAATGTGAAACCAGCAGGGACATGTGACAATGTATGTCTGCTGTCTTGTGCTAGTCTCATTCCTCCCTGCTAGAGCAGGTAGCATTCTGAAATGCACGAGCAGTTCTGCAGTGGTGCTCTGTACACTGTGCAACACTCATTAGCACAGAATCACAAAGGGAAACCCTTCCCTAAACCTCTTGGCTTGGTTTTTTCCCCTTTTTTCTCCCTATAATTTACTCCTCTTGTGCATTTTCTCTGTTGTGCAAAAAAAGTAAATAAAAAAAAAGCAGCATCATGACTTGGCACTGCATAGTATAAACTTATAAACTACAGCATTTTGACCTGTGTGGTCACAACCTTCAACAGTTTTGTCAAGCACTACCCCATTATTTCCATCTCCAGAACTCTCAGGCACATCAATTTTTCTTCTTCTGTGCCCAAATCCCTTTAAGTTGCCATTACTATCTCTTCATAGCCCCTGGCTGCAGCTACCAGTCTGCCCATGTAAGAAGGGGCCTGCTGCAGCATATATCAGAGGGAGCAAGGACTACATTGCTGGACCTCAATAAAACTGGAGGATCATGGCCAGCAGTATGGACTAATAGTAGTAGGAGCTCATATCTGAGCGGCAGATGGAGTGAGAGAAACTCTTCCTGTGGACTGAGAAGTTTGCCATCCTTCTCACCTCTCCTCTCTCTTACACTCACCTGAAGCCCCCGCATCGTAATTTGGATGCCTTAAAACATGAGATTTTCTTTCTCTTTCTTTGATATCAGGATCTAAAATGTTTTCCTCATCTTTTTATTTAAATTTTCCTCATTGTTCTGCTTGTCCCTGAAAAGACTGTTTCATTCCAAAATTAAACCTGGTGATAAATTAATATGCACTGAAAAAACCTAACCTTCTTCAATAATTTAGTTTCCTCTCCTTTCTATAAAATAATGTGTAGCCATGTATCTTTTATTTGCATACATATCTTATCTCCTCTAGGGCAAAATACTATTAAACACTTTCAGGACTGGCATTCCTCAGATTTAGGTCATCTGACTTTGATGTCTGAAAATAGAGTCTAAAGTTTTAGATGAAAACAAGAATGTTCTTTTAAGCCATCACCAAATCTGTATGTCTCATATCTATAAACCAATTCCACCTGTTTTAGGGTTGGAGACTGGANGATTATTTTTTTAAACAGATTTTAACATTTGGCTATATTAGTTACCCTTATTATTGATATTAGCTAGAACTGAATTATATGAACTATCCAACCAAAAAGCTGCACACATCAGTATGCAGATAAAGAACAGAGACTTTTTACGGAAAAGTGAAAATCTTTCAAGTTTCCCAGAAGATTTCTGAACTTGTTAGACCATTTCACTTACTTTGCAACTATGTTACTTTATTATTTGGGGTTTTCTTGAAATGCTTCTCTAACACTATTTTATTAAAAAAAAAAAAAAGGCTTTGTTATTACTCATTTAAACTCTTCAGGTTTAAATGGACTAACCAATAGGTTTATCTTGTCATGGCAACAAAACACTTTTATGCTGATTGAGCTGTGTTGTGGAGCAGAAAATCTCTGTCTCTATAAACTTTGTAGCTAATTAACTCACTACTCCATGCAGTGTGGTAAAAAAATTATTTAGCATGCATGGTGTACTTCAGATCCCTAGTGTTACTGCATTCACTCTGATTTATAAGACTGGAATAAACAGGTATTTATGGTGCTGAAATACATAGTCCATAGTCTCCCAAGACCACCTCAATTCTATGAGAAAATTCTAACAAAACAGGTCACAGAATTTTAAAAAGTGAAAGCATAGAGGCTAAGGCAGACTAATTATCAGAGTTATCGGGTGTTGCCATACTACGATATTTCAGTTTTCCCAAGCTGATATTTTAACAGTAACTTGAAAGGTGAACAAAGAAAAAAAAAAAAAAAAAAGAGATTACTAAGATGACAGCTCCATTGTGCAGCAAAACTAAGTCACTTTATATATAGACATCCAATGAAGAAGAATCACTTTTTATCACTGAGTTTTTTCCTTTGCAATCTTAACACATGATTTTCCTTGATACCAAGAAACAGTTAATAAAAAGAAGCTTTTGTTCTTGAGTAGCACCTTTGTTCTTCCCAAGTCTTAGTGACTGACCATCAGTTCACCAATGCAGTAAGAGCAGAATAAGGGAAAAGGTTTAGCATGAGAAAAACCTCATTATTTATTTATTCCTTACCCGAGTCCAACTTTAGTCCTGTATCTGACACCAAGTTATAGTGCTAAAACAGCTGAACACAACCTGAGTGACAAGGTCACTAGTAGGAAAAAGTCTCTCTCCTTTTCTACTCTTTCTTTCAGACTGCATCCCTTGAGTTGCGCACTGCCTGACAGGACTATTTTCTACAACAGTAAAAGATGTATATTTTTTAATTAGATTTATTGTGGTGAGCAAGCTCTGTAAGTAGCTAGAATAAATATCAAATATGAAACTTCCATGCCAAATTTTGCTGAGCATAAAGAGTAATATGCTACCTAATAAATTCAAAACCAGACCCAAGCACTGTACTATAACGCACAGCTAAGGATAGGACCTGATAACATTTCTCAATTCTCAGGTTCAGGCTTCAAAGTTGCTGCATACAGACAGGACAAAACATGGAAAAACAAAATTCTCCCATGTGACCAGGAGCCATGGGGTGCCTCAGCAGGTCCCTAGGGCTGGGCAATCATGGGTTCCAGCCAAGGGGAGGTCTCTCATGGATCTCACTCTTGTATTTTGGAGCATTTTTCACTTTTCTCCCATACTTTGGCATGAAAGCTTAGGTTTGTGTCTCTCAAAACTACTTTATGATGATTTTTCCATCATACTTTTTTTTTTAAAAACTTTCTAGTCTGGTACAAAACACATACCTGCTTTTGACAGAATCTGCTGACAAAAAAACCCTTGGATTCTAAGGAGGCAGCACATGTGTTCATGGAATCATCACATTTTTGCATTAAAACCAGATTTATTTTTTAATAGTTTTGTCACAGCACAGGCATTGTAAGGCTATGTGGAAATTCTTTATGTTTTCTCTGAGTGACACCATGAACTACAGCAGAAACTAAGAATAGGCATTTCAGGTTTTAAAGTACCTCAATTTAATCACACAACCTCCAATATTAACTCTTTATAAGACAGAGATACTTATTTACATTATTACTCCCCCCAAAAAAAAACCCCAAACTAACAACTTTAAAAAATAAATCTGTAGTGCCGTAGTGATAAAGTAACTGAAATTAAGTGGCCTGAGGTCTGAAGAGACTGCTCTGCTTGTTCCCTGTAGAGAAATTATTTCTGTCCCTTTCTTAGTGGCTTTCTTCTGTGGGTACAATGGAACTAATAATGGACTTGTTTTACTTATGATTTTGAACATTAACTTCAAATTTATCAACAACCCAGTTACCCTCAATATTTTTAGTAATTGAGGAATTTATTATAGCCAGTTATCTTTTCAGTTTAAAATAGCTGTTAGTTAATTTTAGCTGTTTAGTACTAACTACGAGAATAACATTACTTCAGGTTACTTCGAATCTCAGGTGTCCTACTAAAGAAAAACTATTACTCTTCTGCCCATAAAAATAAAAATTGGTATTTAAACCACCGCTTCTTCAATTTATGCAGAAATTCAAAATCCCAGCTATGGGATGGTCAGTGCCTGAAAGCTTGAGATTCAGGTTTGATGTTCCCAGTAGAAAATGTTATCTCAAATTACACTAAGGGAATTAAGAAGCCAATTCAAAGCCTTCAAAGAGAAAGTTACTTACACTGATCTAAAATACCTTTAGATCAAGCATGTAATTTGAATATGTACTAAGGCTCTAGAGGGTGCATCCTTTTTAAGAAGCTTCTCATTTAAGTTCCATGAAGACCAGAGTGATATAGCACACCTGACATCAAGAAGCACTTCAGTCTCACTTAACCTTTTTAGATAACTACATGTTTTCTTTCATCAGAATGCAAGCTAAAAGATATGACCGTGTCCATTACTGATCCTAAGTGCAAGTTCCAAAATGACATTACAGCAGAATCTCCAGCTGCTGAAGTTATTTCACCAAGATTTTAGCTTCTGGAAATTGTTTGGGTTTTTTTTAACATGAAGTTATGCTTCTTCCTGAAAGCACCTGATCTATATTCAGACTACAGTTCAAAAAAGGCTTATAAAGAACAAGGAGGTATCAGCTAGCCACCATGCAGAAAAACAGCAGGAAGGACACCTCTGGGGGTGGACTTGCTCTCTCAGCATCCTTTTCTTTTTATTAGCAAAATATCTTTCCGAAACACACGATAATTCTGCGCACCTTGGTTACACTCCCAGTGTAGCTGCCAATATACACTGAGGTGGAATTTGAAAACCTGGATCATAACAGATGTTGTCCTCCCCTGGTCTTCAAACAGGAAGAACTTGCTAGGGTTCCATTTCATAACTTCAGCATGTATATAAACAAGTCACTCAACAGCATCGTTGCTAACTGTAAGGGCTGTACAATCTAACCCCAGTTTTACATATAGTGCAACTCCACCTCACCTGCCCTGACCAACCTGTCCCTCCTGAGCAATGTGCAGCCCTCCAGCCCATGTTGAGGGCACTCAGGTTTGCTCCTTAAAAACAAGCAAAAAAACCCACCAACCAAAAGGCCAAAATAACCACAGAGTAAGTTTGTTCTGGAATTTAAGTGTCTCACAGTGATAATCTTTCAGTCTTCCTGCTTGTCTATAGTCTCCTCAGAACATAAAATGGGTCCTTAGGAAATGTGGAATAACTTATGAAAATAAAATTTCTCATGCCTTTCCCTATGGAAAGCATTTTATCTTCTATTTCTCTAGTTGCTCTTAAATTAAAAATGGTTTATCTTTTAGATATTTCTTTAATATAGATTAACTACCCTCTATAGCTCAATCAAAGGTAACAAACATAGGGAAAAATTTATATCATGATTCATGATCTATTTCTAACTGATCATGAAATCATTTTCAAACTGTCCAAAATAATCCAGTGGGAATTTTATGAGCAGCATGTTTAGAATAGCAAAACAAGGTTTATAGAAATCTTTTGGCTAGAAAACTTGCAGGCTCTTAGCTTCTTCATTTCAGAAATAAGAGGGAAACAGAGGACCAAAAAAAGTTTGGTTTTCTATTTACTTTATGGTCCTGTGGGATCATGGGCTTAAGAAAGAAACAACCTTTACAAAAAAAAGTTCATCTGCAAAAAAATAAGAACAGTAACCCAAAAGTTTAGCTGACACCTTCCAGAAGCAAACTCTGGTCCAAGAATTCAAGTATCTGAACCTATTGGAGTTCAAATTTAAAAGACCAAGTGTATCAAACTGAAGCAGTTTTTCTCTTCTAGCCCAACATAAGATACTGTATCAGAGTTTCTCTTCCTGCTCAGTTGCATTTAGTGTCATTCACAGTATCATGTAAACTGCAATCCACTGTTCTATATGCTGAATAAATATCAGATAAACACCAGTTTGTGTGAAGATGAAACAATTTGCAAGACAAGTAGTAGAAGCTGACATAGGATTGAGTATAGTTTAGGCATTATAGCTAAATTGTACTATGGCAATCAACTGCATTGATCAGTCCTAATGACTAGTTAAGAAGTCTGACTCATTCCTTCATCAAGAAAAAACAAACTTTTAAAATCTGTATTTCAAATAAAGTACTGCCAGATTTTCCAGATATTAATAAGGGGTAATGAATGATACATCCACAAAGCTGAAAAATTCCATTTTCTGGCCCTAAGAAAGTGCTTGTAAAATCTTAAGTAAAAAAAAAAATCCCAATCACATCTTGAATTTGTGGTTACATGCTATATTTTTCAAACACTAATCTGTAACTGTGCTAAATCAACACCTGCACAGCAACAGCAGGAGGGCAAATACTGGTACTTGAGACTTCAGTCAGCAACTGCAGAGGAGTCAGGTAGCTTGGCAACAGCAATAAAAGTGGTCTTTAAAATTTCAACCATTTAATTCCTCAGGAAGAGGACTCGTAGTGAGCTGAGGTTGCTGCTAAACGTAATAGCACTGCTTCTACAATCTCTGATCAATTAAAAAAAAAACAATTTAGAATGATATTACAAGACTTTGGAAAAAAGTTAGGGTTTTAAGACTACTTATGTTTGTAGGTGAGCACTGAATAACCAACACCTAGAGAACCCAAGACAGATTATTTTATACAGTATCATAGGGCTGTAGTATAGTCCTAGTTCAGGATAAGGCTTCAATTCTTTATTATTTCCTTGAAATACTGGCACCTCGGTAGAATGATAAAAACAAGAAACCAAACAATAATGCTATCTTGGAACATACAAATATACATTTATATGCACAGAGATGCTACGCTCAGAAGCCCTTAAATTTAAATTTACATCATACTGTACTTGCTTTGATTAAATTTAAGAATAATATTTTTTTCAATCTACATATGCCTAATGCCATTTTGCATTGTTCTGCTGAGAGTGAGAAAGGCACCTGAAGGAACTTTTATCTGTCTGCCTATCCAAAGTAGAGGTCCTTTCTGGCCCTTTCCAGATGTGGTATTGCTGCATGAGGATGCAAAGAGATGAGAGCAAAAGCTGTACTCAGAGGGGTAGTGAAGAGAAGAACCACTCTGACCTTTCTCTGCAGTCTTCACCATCAATTTGCACAAAACACTCTTCAGTTCATAAGCAGAAACTTCTGCTTTTTCTCTGCAGCTACCCCACAAAGGATAAAGACAACAGAAGGAAGAGCTTTCTTGGAAAGCGCTGAGATTTCTGACAGTAGAAAGCAGAGCTAGAATAATTCAACTCAAAGTTTGAAAGTTGGTAACTGCAACTCTGACTGGTACTATTTTAAGTGAATTTAGAGCTTAAGAACGAGTATGAGTAATGTCGCTGCCACTCCTAACAAAGATCAAATCCCAGTGAATGAACTATGCAGGGACCAAAATATCACAGCAACAGGCACTTCAGAACAGCATCATAAACCCTCTTTTGTAAACAGGCTGGGTTAAATCTTAGCTATACTGAAGTAAAAGCTCACTCAAAATCAAAGATGAGAGTAGCATGCCTCTAGGGGAAGAAAAAAAAACAAACCACACAACACACCAAAAAACCTTTTCAGAGGCTTAACTTCCTAGTAGCATTATGGTGCTGCCCACACCTTGCTCTGGTTCCTGCTCTGCCTCTGACCTGCTGTGCAGCCCTGAATAATTAACTGTCCTCTGTGCGGTGAGCCTCTCCCTCAGACTGAAGCTACATTTTAACAGGAGGTAGGTTGCTTCTTGCAGCATCATGCAAGCCAGCTGCTACTCAGTACCCAAATGCTGCTGCTGTATTACATCAAACAACTGTGAGTATAGTGTATCCTGTCTTCAGAGACTTTGGGATCTTGGTGTTGTTCCAGTCCTATAAGCACCATCTTTCCACTTAGGAGTCCAGGAGTTATAAAAAGAAAAAAAATTGCCTAAAATAGAAGCCTTTAAGTGACTCACAAATCTAACCACCACAAACAAGACCTTTTGCTGTCAAATAGGATGACAGCATGTTCCAAAATGAAGTAACACATCCCAAATTACAAAAGGAAAGCAAAAAATTAGAAGTCATTGAGCCTTATCAATAAAAGTTATTTGGAATCACCTCAGCCTCCAAACAGATAATAAATTAATCTCAATGAAATCAGCTAAAGCACTCTACAATTGATAGTTTCATGTCCCAGCACTGAATACACCATCTAGGTGCTCTTAAAGCAATGCCACATTCATGTAACAAAATCTCACATCACTGAGTTGGGCCTGGTAAAGAGGAGGAATTACCTTAGTAGGATTAGAAACTTTTATAGGAAAAATTATATCTATATTACTAACTTTTTTCAAACCCTTTAAGTGTTAAACTTAACATAAATTTGTTTTTTAAACCAAAAAGCCATCTGCTCTGGCAAAGTCCCAAAACAGGATCACTGTAACCAGAGTAATTTTGCAAATACCCTAAGCCATAAAAATTTACCATATTTATCATTAGTCTTTCAAATTATTTCTCCAATAACTTCAAGTTACCACTGTCCTCTTGAAAGCAGCTGAGATTATAATACAGGGTATTACATTTAGTTGTTAGCTCTACAGCTTCATCGAATACTCACATGATGTGCAGCTTTTCTTCTGCAAATGCCCAGGAGCAGCTTTTTTCGGTGTTCTTCAGTTAGCTACAGCACATCACAATAATTCTCTGCTTTTCAG
>VXBZ01003984.1:67677-100246 GCA_013399135.1 Heliornis fulica
GGGGGGGGGATAACTAGCAATGTTACAGAAATGACAGGACTCTACAGTGGCTCTTCAGCCTGATGTTTGAAAACACGACATCATGAGAATCATAAATAAATATTGGCCAAGTAGATGAATATTACTCTACTGAAGACTTGCATCCCACCCATCACAGCCCTGGAGCACAACTATCCTGGCAACTTTTGGTGCGGAGATGGGGCTGGTAGGACCCATCTTTGAATATCTGCACTGGTCTCAAATTTTCTGATGTTGACATTCCTTTACTCATCTTTTGAGAAGTAAGAAATGCCTCCTCTTTGGAGGTTTTTTAAAGACTTCCTTATTATCTCTCATTGAATGAAAGCAAACTATTGTAAGGTTCTAACCACCAAACAGTTTAATAAAACCTATCTCCTAGTAATTCACTGAAAGAAAAAGTTAATATTGCATCACGCCATCGCAGTATTCCTACATCAAATACATTTATTTTGAAAAAAATAGTTTTTCTGACATTGGGGGGTTAGTTGAAGAAACAGTCACATCTGAAGTTACTCCACAGGGAAGATAAGGCATGATGGCATAGTTCCTCATCTGGTTCAACTTTAAAATTACACTGTAGAATGATCTAATTTCTTGCATTCAAAACAGAGTGACTCCCAGCAGAATTGCTAAATTATATCTACATATGGAAGGCTAAATGCTGGAATTAAGGGGGACAAGTTCTGGTTTGATATTTTTGAGTGGGTTTTTTTAGGGTGGGGTTTTTTTGGGTTTGGTTTTTTTTTTTTTCTAAAACACAAACTAATGTGAAGTGTATCCACTAAGTGCCATAGAAGCTGGGATCCACCTTCTTCCCTCACAACTGAATATTTCATTGTACAAATCTGCTTCAATTTAGTATGAGGAAATTTTTTTTCCTGGGTTTTTCCCCTCAGCCTTTACTTGGAGGGGAGAAGGTGGACAAGTTGGATAGTTTGGCTTGTTTTTAAACACATCAGATATATCCTAATGTTTTAGAGCAGTAAAACATCAGCTTTATCACCATTTCTGGTATCAGTGTACTAATACTGCAGCCTAGCAACTGCTGAGACACACACAGATCATAGTGAAATTTCTAGGTAACAGGTGTTTGCTGGCATTTTCAATTGGATCCTACTGATAGCCAAGAAGAACATAGATTTTGTTTTTAAACCCTTCTTTGTGTTCCTGTATTAGAAACATTAACTACTGTAATGCCCTAACTAGCAGCTATGAAAAAAAATAAGGTTTATTGCAGTAGACAATAATCATTAAAATGACATATATATTGGTAGCGTGGACCAGCTGGAGCAGATCTGTAGAAAGTGTTGGTGCTGAGGGCCTGATGTCTGAATAATTCACATTTCATGGCTTCTATTTTCTGGCTGGCTGGCTTTTTTAATTTGGAGGATCTCTAGAGAAGGTGCATTACACACCAAATTATTTCAGATTAAGCTCAGCCTGCTCCTAAGTTATCACTGAAAAAAAAAAAAAAAAAATGAGCTGGTGTGCATTTCTGTTCAGGTTCCAGCAGCAGAGAGAAAAGGAAGACACCTTGAAGTGCCAAGGATCTGTACTGCTTGTGCCCAGTACTGAGCTGATGTCCTGGACACAAGAGTGCAGGTCAGAAGATGTGTTACCATAATCCTATGATGGTGTGTTGCTCATTTTACTGTATGTAGTAAGGTGTTTAACATAGTAACACAGAGAGTCAGATCAAAACTAGCTATTTGTGCTACTAAACAGTCAGGCCAGTTTACCCAAACTTTACAGCCAGGGACAAAAACAAGGACATTTTTCAAAGAGTTAAGACACAAAATAAGTATTTCTATTAATTTTCTACCAAGTGCACCCAATTTTACTTTCCTTGTCCATACAGCTGAACTTGCTAACACACCTTGCCCAGATGATTGAAAATTTATGCTGCTTTCTCAATAGCAAGCATCGAGCACACTGAACCAGAGACTGACAGCGTTGGTACACCACCACTAACTATAAACAGCTACACAAGGACATATTGCACTCAATATTTTTTCTAACCAAAAAAAAAAAGTTAGAGTAGGTCTATTTTCAAATTAGGATGGTGCTACTCCAGCTGTCTACTGCAATGCTTACTCCAGTGTTAAGTGATGTTCTATATGATAGATTATTTTGGGGCAAGGAAATTAATCCTCCAAATTTTTCCAACTCATTAATCCTACCTAGCTCTCAACTAATTTCCACATTAAACCGAAGTCAATTCACCAAAAAGCTCTGCAGGTGCACTCATGAAACTCTGAACACCTCCAAAATTTGTTTCAACATGAAAACCAAGCAACCACACATTAAAAAAAAAAAAATGGAATTAACAGCCTTTCACTAATACTGTAGACCACAAAACATTTATGTCAAACTACATCCTGATTAATCTAGTTTTATATTGGGCTTTGTTACACACAAAATGTTATTGAAAAAAAGACTTTATCTTAGTTTAACTGAAATACTAATGGACCAGCCAAATCATTATTACTCCAGATCCAATTATTGCAAGAACAACTGAACACTACTATACATAATACATATGGGTAATGGAAGTATGTACCTTACATAAATAGTGACAAAACTGTCTTAAATTTCGGTGTCAGATTTTTAATTTCCATACTAAAAAGAGTTAAAGATTTGCAAAAATGAAAAGTGCTTTAGCATAGCAATATTCAACCACACTTAAAATACCGAAATACCATCTATGCAACATATTTTTATCACTATTAGACACCAGTTATGTAAACTCTTAGATTTATTACAAAATTAATATCTACCACTACATAGCTTTCTCCAATAAGTTTTTATTTTATCATCCCAAGCTAGTAGATATAAAAATAGACCATTATTTAATATTCAGGCTTTTGGGGTTTTTTTTTAAACAGAAAACATATATAGGAAAAAAATTGTCTTCTATGGATGTCCCATAAAGCATCGAACTCATGTGTTCTATTGTTGCAAAAATGTGAAACTCCAAAATAAGGGAACACAGGCTTGGCAGTCTGTTGTTCTTTTCAAATTGCAGTTCTCCGCGTACAGATTTACAGAAACTTAGTAAGGCCTGAACTGAGAAGGATGGCTATCTGGAGGAGGTGGAGGAGGTGGTGGTGGAAAAAATTGGTATGATGAGTTGTATGTGTTCGGATCTGTCCAAATCATATTCAGATTTGAAGGTGGAGGGTGGAATTGATGCATATCATTAACAGAACCAAAAACTGGAGGAGGAAAGGAATATTGTTGCATCATCAGGTTTTCCTTCCTATGAGGTGGCGGAAGCACTGAAGATTCCTGATGAATTCTACCATCTGAAGAGTACAGCTGTGGAGGTCTTGCTTGTGGTCTCATAAAACCTGGAGGGCATGATGGAGGAGGAAATGGATCCCTGGAGAACCCTCTGCCACGGTATCCCCTTGAATAAGCGGGTTGTTGCATTGACTGATGAAGTCCTTTATTCTCACCTAAAAAAAAGAGAAAATAATACCCCACACATTGAAATACAGAGTTTTAGTATCTTTTGAAAGATTCTCACATATCTTTCAAGCTGAAGTCAAGGAAATCTGAGAAGTAATCTTAAGTAATACTGGAAAATAATGCATGAACAAAAGACTGGTAAGTCTACTGTTTAGTAACTGAACTTGATTTATTAGAATAATATAGAAAGAATAATACTAAGGGTTGCAAATTCAATCATTAAAAATAAATTGCCCTTTCTCTCCTTGCAGGCATTTTCATTTCTATTGGTGAATCACAGGAACTCCGACTGAGTATTTTGGAAGCTTTGATCTAAAGCAAGATTTAAAAGCTACACATTTTAAAACTGAAGATAAATTAACACTGCATTACACTAAAGTGGTATTACAGCACAGATGCAGGACAAGATGATGTTCAAACACAAATTAATAAGATTATCTTACTCCATTAGAAAAAAGGCAGCCTGCCCCTTTAGCCAATTAACTTTCAGCATTCATCTTTCAAAAATTAATTTTTCCCTGTACAGGTCACTGTGGGCATATATGTAAGGTTCATAACAAATGTACTGCCACTTTATACAGGTAAGAGTATTAATGGAATATTAAAAAAAGTTCCAAAGAGCTGCTAAGATACTCAGAAGGCTATAGAATTTCAGCTGAAACATGACCTTAAAAGGATTTTAGGGCAAGAAGCAAAAAGATATTTAGGGATATAACACCACATAAAATCTGAATTTGAAGAACCTATGTGGATCTAACTTTTGGCACTACACTACACAAAAATGTGAAAAGCAAAGTCTGGAACAGTAGCTGGATACCAGAACTCCTACTCATAGTCATGGGAAAATAGGACATAAGACTTCTTAGGCGCATGCAGGTGTCTCAGAAGCACTGACGTGAAAGTACTTGAGTTAATTTTTATTATTTCTTCTCCTCTCAAAGAATATAACAATGAGAAAATTTTAATATATTCAGAGTTGAATGAAGATACAACCAAGGAAAACTCCAGCTAAGACTGAGTTCATGCCTCAATTTGGCAGATACCCTTGTTGTTGAATTCCATAGCCAAACTAAATTGCACAAAATGTCAGTTTATACCATATTATTTACAGAAAAACACAGCAAAGTATAACCTATACTCCCTTCACAGATTGAGACATTTCTTCGTATTGTGTTTTGTTATAGAATACAGTTCAGTAACAGCCTCAGCAAGCCCCTAGGCAAAGGCAGGTCTGCAATAAGCTGGCAGAATAAGGAGACAGTGGAAAACATTACAGAAATACTGTGAAAGCCATTGAACAAAAGCCAATCCAAGAGAGATGATAACTTTTTTTAAAGGGTACAATGGAGGTATGTATTGTACACAGAATAAAAGGGTTAACAGGACAGTAACTGACTTCCCAGATCAATATAAAAGGGGTTCAAGTAGGGCTCACTGTCTACCAGCTTTACAAATGAAGAGCAGCAAACTCATGGAAGGAGTTAGTATAAGAAAACCAATGGTGGGAAGCCCTGTGCTGCAGTTGAAGAAACCCAGTACATAGGCAGCAGCAGAAGAGCAAGAGGGAGGGAATAAGATTCAGTAGTATTTAAAAAGTGGAACAAAAGGCATGCAACAGAAGTAGACCAGTGAGAACAAAGTGGTATGTGATTTCACTAAAACAGCAACCAAAAAGCAAGAGAGTTTGTCAGTAGAAATGTGTGAGAGAACAGCAAAATTTGGTTATTGCTAACAGAGCACTGCTTCAAGAATACACCTGAAACAGGTCTGTCAACATCAGGAGAAAGGAAAGTGAAGGCGGCTTTGTACACTGTGAAAAACCACAAATAGTTGGGTCAAACACCCATAGTACTTTCTCACCAAATATCAAATGTCAAAAATAAGGAATGTACCCACAAATTCATGAAAACAACTTTGAATAGCACAGAAATATTGATTAGCTGTACAAAAATTCAGTAACTGAGACAGATATAACTGTATTTCAAACTCAGCTTCACAGATAAGAGCATTTTCCAACTGCATTCACTCACTTGATGTATTTGTTTCTGATCTGAGTTTTTTCCTTCCTTGATTTTGAGGCTTCTTTTTCTTCTGTTTTGCCTCTCTCTCTTTTTCATCATCACTGAAATCCAATGCCTAGTTCAAAAAAAGAAAAAAGAAAAAAAGAGAGAAAACAGCCATATAAAGACTGTGCAGGGAGCTTCGGTTATAGCAATAATCATTATACAGAAAATAACCCATCCTGCAATCAGCTTAAAAGAATATTAAAGCTGACTTTTCTATTTTGCATTCCAAGAGGTATCATGCATTCAGTTGGCTTAACACAATTGATAAAACTCCACAAATTTGTCAGAAGACATTTATACTGTTCTATTATTCCTTCTAGTTTTCCTAACCACAACAACTTTCAAGCACCAAACACAAATTTAGTTAGCTAGATGTTAGTAATAAAAAATCAACTATTGCACAACATATAAGATTCAAGCACTAGAAAAATGATTTATGTGTATCTTGCACAGTTTACTGCCAAAAACAGCAGGGAAAACTTTAGGAACACACAGGTAGTTCAATGGAAAGTCTAACAAGGATTCTACTTCACTCTTCCCAGTAAGTCTTAGTAGAAACAGAGTTTACCTGGCTCAAGAAAACTAAGAGGAAAGAAGTAATACAGCAGTAACTGAAGGAATGCCTAAGGGAGATGGCTAATTATTGCCATGCTTTTGACAGGCAAACTGTAGACTAGGTAAATTAAAATTTATTTTTAAAATAAATTAAAATTTTAAAAAAGGCAACAAATACTTAGCACATTATACTACATTAATATATCTCTAGTCTAAATTGGAATTTTCTGTAGTATATTTAATAACAGCACTCCAGTCCGATTTGCAATAGCAATGTTATTCCAAAAGAACTTTCAACTTTGGAGAAGGCTGTAGACTCAATGCCATTGCATCATTTTGTTCCTGTTACACAAGGTTTTTGCTACCTTTAGAATCTTAGCTTACATTAATATGAGAAAAAGGTGTTAATTAAATCCTTCAGCATTATTAGTTCCCTGAAAAATACCTCCTCATTAGGACTTAAAGAGGTAGGTAGGGTTTGTTCCCTTTCTCCCCTTCCCAATTTTAAGAAAGGATTACTCTGCTTACAGATGTCCTGCTATGCAATATAACACATCTGAAAACACCTCTCTAAAACAGTTAGAAGAACTCCACTGACGAGCTAATTCTGAATACACCTATTTCCTCTTCTATATAACTGGGACTTTTTTTTTTGCTCAAAACCAAAAAAAGCCACAGAGAAATACAAGATGATACATACCATGAAGTAAAATCTTTCACTTCCATCTGCTTTTTCTAAGCACTTCAATATGCAATTCCCCAGCTGAGCAGAAATGACAAACAGGCACCTTCTATCTCTAGCTAACCTCTGTGTGACACTCCATAAAAGCTGCCTCAGAGAAATTGCAGTTATCTCCTGCTATCCTAGTGGCACAGAGATCACACTTTGTCATCCAATGACCCCAAAGACAAGGCCAAGTGATATCGTATTGCTGAGTCTACAGTTAAGCTAGACTAATTACAAGCCTGACAGAGAAGGAGCACTTGCCATTTAAAGTAGCAAGCATAAAAGGCCTAGCACGGATGATTTAAACGTTCATAGAAAAATAAAGCTTCTCAACACCACAAAAAACTGACTCCAGCAACTGTATGTAGTCTACCATGGGAGGTGGCCAGAAAGGTTATAGTCAGCTGCCAGCTGAGGGAGCTAAAAAAGTATCTCTGTAAGAATTTCAAGCATCACTAGTACAAAACTTCATCTGCACTCTTGACAACTGCTTTTACCTTCACAGCAAAGGTACTTTCTATCAGCTCATCAGCTGTCACAGTTTGGATATCTTAGTGCAACCTCTAACTGCTGGAACTATCCAAAGATTATTCTAATTAAGTATTACAAGATGTTACATGTGGCATTTTATCAAAATGAGAGCACACAGGCATATCACTATGTCTGTGACTCTGATGTCAGAACCAACATGAAAACAGAGGTGTCAAAAAGCAATTATTATATCTGTTCCATCACTGATTTCATTCAAGTCTCCTTCCTTATGTTTAAGTACAGTAAACCTAAAGTTCCACCTGTACTTCCAGGTTCTAACCTGAAGGTAACAGGTTAAGAAATAATTTTTAAAAATTTATTTTTCCAACTTTGGAAAAAGATTATTCTATACTGCAAAAGACTTCACTGCTTGACCACATTTAGCCCAATTTTAAAGTTACTTAGGCTCCTCCAAATTCAAATTACATATTCACAAGCTTATCTCCTAAGTAGCTTTAAAAACAACTGACAAAAAAAGCTCAAAATTAGCCAATAGGCCCATTTTTATTCATAATTACTTAAAACTGTTAGATGAAAGCTAAAACTAGCTAAAACTAGTTTCTAAGGAGAAACAGTCTTGCAAAGCAACATTGATCACAAATCTACAGTCCAAATCTATACAATTTTCTTATTCTTAAATGAAAACATCTGTAAGATGATAACTCCCAAAGAAAGGAAGTCAATTTACAGTCAGAACTGACAGACAAGCATCCTTTGCGAGAAGGTAACACTTCTGAGCTCAGTTGTTTGTGGGAAGACAAAACCAAAACAAACTACTACAAAATGCACCATGCTCACCATACTGGAAAACACAACATTCTGGGTTGACAGACTGACAGACGGTATTGCAGGACCTTCAAGCACAAAAAAAGCCCATGGTACAGCATTTCTCCTTCAAGCCAGAACAACTAGCTCGGGATAAAGACTGAACGCAAAAGTTGATCCCTCACAGCATTCTAGACAAGCTGTCCAGCTGTGGGATGAGTGGGTTCATGGTGCACTGGGTGAACAACTAGCCACCAGCAGTGTCCCTCAGGGTTTAATTCTAAGACAACTTTCAATGCACTGCTGGCAAGTCTGCTGGAACAGCAGACAAAGTTATTAAGCAAGGTTAAGGTACTGCTACTCAAAGTTGAACATTCAGGTTGCGAAACATGTTCCTGAAGGACTACAAGAACTAAAGACATGCATTTTATCAATTGCAAAAAGTAAAAAAAAAGGACAGGTAGTACTCTCTACACTGACCATGAGGTCTATCCAAGAAGAGCATGACCTTCTTTCCAGTGAGGAAAGAGCTATAACTGACTTTTGTTTGCATTAAAAGAAAGCTAATTAGTTACTCTGCACATAATTTTTTCTGCATGTATTTTGTAGAATTGGAAACAAAAAACCCACAAACACCATCCCCTCAAAAAAAAAAAAAAGAAAACCATAGTTACTTCAGGTGGTGGTTCTTGGTCATTCTTCCAAGATGCATCTGAACCTTTTTCCCTAGAACAACAAAGACCAACAAAAAAAAAAAACAGAAAAAAAACCCACAACAAAACACAAAAACACCACAAGTTAGATATTCAAGATGAATTAAGATGGTGTAAAGACAATATGAAACATCTCTTGAGTCACTTAGTACCAAAGTATTCCAGATTACAAAGAACCTGCAAGAACTGTACTGTAGCAAATAGATAACACTCTTTCTTAAAGGTAGGAGATCTCCTATACCAGAGGCTGCCTCTTAAAAGAGATATTTGGGTTTTTTTAATGTTGTTTCTAAATGAATAGTAACACAGGTATCAGCTTGGGCCTTGACTACACCTCCCTTGAAAGATCTTCCTACTTTGATCAAAGACTCAACATTTCACACAGGCAATATTAAGTTTTGGTCAATATTCTCTCACCACATTCTTCTGAGCCTAAACTGCTTTGAGCTTGAACTGAGGTAGCTATTTTCAGAACACTTACCTCCAGTTAAAGAACAAAAATGAACTAGTCTAGTACAACACAGGCTTTAAGCATGTCTATCAAAGTGAATTTGGAACAAAAAACCTCTGAGCTTGTCTTACAATCCTATTAATATAGTGTTACATAGATAATTAAGTTTCATGTTCTGGTTTGTTATAAACAAAATTAAAAAGAAAGCAAAATACATTTAAGGTAGCAAAAACTCAATTGTTTTGCATGACAAACACCAAAATTAATTTGAAATGGTATAATTTATTTCACCTACCATTTAAAAACTTCAGTAAACAGTCAAGTAACTTATTAGGTTAGCAATAAATTTGTGGAACAGATTTAAATTATGCTGTTAACATCTGCAGAGGGTTTTTCCACACAGCTTGCGAATTTAATATTTTTGTCTGAAATGTCAAGACACAATCCTTATTTATGCAAACTATACAAACTAATGCAATACTGAAAATTCCTACTTGCAAAATGGAACCATATAATTAAAACAGCAATATGTTCATGTAAGAAGTCTTTGTGCAGTGCTCCAATAACTAAGTACTTAGCAAATCATATTAACGTGCAAGCCATTTAAAAGTTTAATTAGAATGAAAGGTTACAGGGAGGAAAGGAAGATAAGGGCTGAGCAATTTCACAGCTGCAGCCAACTCTCTACCTATGACATGATGAAAAGTAACACTTTTTTTTGGTATTATGAACTAACTTGTTTATTTCTACTTCACTTCTTTCTTATTTTGAGGCACTAAATTCCTGCCAGAAATACCAGAGCACAGAAGACAATCAAGACCTATGGTCACTAGGCAATATGTAGTACTACTGACTGCAACATTTCAATCTTCTATGTTCTTCAGTCAGCTTATCTCACTCTCTCCCAAGGCACCTTTCCTCATTTTAGCAAAACACAAAACACTTTTCACGCCCTAAGATGCTTAATAACCTTCTGCAAAGAAGAAGAGAGTAATTCTTTGATTTCTGAACTCAGATACTATAAAAACTGGGAGTCTAATAAAAGTTGTCTCACAGGAATCATGAAAATACATGAGCTTCTTCAAAATTACTTTGTGTTCAGGCAATACAACACAGCTAGTTTTAGCAACAAACTGTTTTGCATTCAGAAAGCTTTACACTACACTTATTTTGTTATCGAGTATAAGCTTATGCATAGCACTGCATTTTTTTACAATGAAAGCAGATTGCATGCCAGATTTCATAGAAAGCTTCAAACTTAAGGTTTGAAAATCCTAATTATGATTCCTTTTCGTTTCAAAGTACCAAAGTACCATTGGAGTAGCAATTCTAAAACATTTAAGTCTGTAATATCCCCACAAGCTGTTCTGCACACAAACTAACAAAAGCAGAAAATAAAAACCATTGGCCATCACATTTGCAGTCTGGTAAGGTCCAAAAGCTTTATAAGAAAGCACTATAGTACTTTATCTATGCTATCTCAGTTTCTATATACAGATATTACAACACAGATCAGAAATAATTTTTTAATCTTTTTCAATGACACTTACATTGTGAAAAGGCAGCTTTAGCAAACAGGCCAAATTTCCTCACAATACTTTAAGGAAGTTTACTGACAGAACTAAAATACTGATTCAGTGAAATGCAGTTTAAGTCACACTGCTCAAATTATGGTTTATGTCAGATTACACTGGTGGTGTTCACACTGCTCATTGTAATGGAGGACAAGAAACAGTGTCTGTGTTAGCAAGTCATGAGCATGTGTAACAGCTTACCTAGTGTACCATTTTTGTACCATATATGATAGTGAAGTACTACCCAAACCAAATAGTTTCTAGAACTACTTGCAAAGCACATGAACTAAAACATAAGTCTCATGTCTCAAATGCTAAGTACAGCACACAATTACTGATGTAGTAAGCAGATTCTTCAAGTCTGCGCAGTTACTATGCTAAGTCACAAAGTTTAATGGCACAAATCAAAGACCAGCTGGCATCAAAATGCTGCAGAAAAACAAACAATCAGCAGGGTGAGGAAGTGATCTATTTTGGTCTTCACTGAAAGGAAAAAAATGCTTATGGCTTCCAAAGAAATGTGAGATATAGAAGAAAACACAAACCAAAGGTCCAACTCCTAACATTCTCTGTGTGTTTAGAAAAGGAAAAAAAAACAGACAAAACACACCACTTCTCCAGGCCTGGATACATATATGATGCCAGTAAAAAAGTTATTCATCCTGAATACTGGCAGAGTTACAATTAATGCAGACACCAATATTATTTGCTGTAGTCAGAAAAAATTTGCAAGTCAGATGAGAACTAATCCTAATAAAAAGCAACTAAGTTACTTGTATGACAAAGGACTTTTTAACCTATAGTCATCTCAGATGATTATTCATTAATAAATAGAACACTAATGTCTACCCATCATTTATTATGCTTTATTTCTTACTCTGTATCCTTGAATATAATTCCTTTTAAATGGCAACAAGTCCTATTCAAACATACTAATTTCCAGTCAGACAAGGACAAATACTATTGAGAAGCTGCTGAACATCTTACTACACTGTCAAATCCCTCCTCTCTTCCTCATTTACAGCAGATAATTTTCATATGAAGTCATTATTCTCCAACTGCACAACAAATTTACTGATAATTTCAGTTCTGGCCTTGTAACGTGAAACAAAAATAATAAATACAAACTTGTTCAGAATTCAAACAAGTTTGTTGTAAGTTATGAAATTAAACAAGAACCTGAAGAACAACAAGGTTCAGTTCACAAAACCCACATGCCTATGTGATGGAGTGTGGGGAAATGGCATATTATGAGGTTTTTTTCTCGCTATGATAATTTAGGGAACAAAAAGCAAGCTTAGTAAGTTAAATAGGCTGCTAAACTGCAGTAATTACAACAGCTTAGAAACTTGTACTTACAGCTACTCTGTACTCTTCTGAAAGGCAAGTCTGTACAACCTTGTTATTAAAACACAGCTGAGAATAGGACTAAGCTTGACAATAAAATTTTCTTTTTTTTACGCACAGTTTCCCACTCAAACTTTAATCCAGTACTTTCAGCTATATTAAAAATACATTATAACCAGATTAGAAAAGAAGTCAGACTCACTGTTTTAGTTTCTCTGCAAATATGTACTGAGTGAAGTCCTCCACTGATGGAGCAAAGTACATGCTATCTTGCACATTAATACCTTTTGCTTTAATATGCTCAGAGCTGTTAAATCTTAACACATAAAAGGGATGTAAAACAGGACCAAATATCTCAAATATCTGAAACACAAACAAAGTTAAAATGTTTAAATCAACTTGCAAGAATAGACAGCCTATTTCATTATAGACATGAAGTTTTGATGCTTTTTATTGAAAAACTTTGATAAATTTTCAGAATGCAGCATCCAATAAAGTTACTTTCATGCTTTAGTTCTGTTACCACATTCTGTTTGACAGTATATTTCCCCAACTACTGTTTAAATTCTAACATGGAAAAGTTCTCACGTGTTGATGGTGCCTTTGCCCACCCAACTGCACTGCTTTCACTGTCTGCTTCCTGTACTTCCTTTCATCAAATTTCTATTCTGTCCCCATTATGCTTTCAAATAACTTACAACCAGAATAGTTTCCTCATCATTTATTCCTCTAAGTTCATCTTTACAAGAGACCTGTATGTCAGTTCCCCGTCTGTTTCCCAGTTCCAAGGGGAACCACAAAGCCTGAGACTCTGTACAGAAAATCTCCAATTTCAGGCTGTGTTTGTTTTGTTCACATTGAAGATATTACAGTAGTGTTTCCAGATGATGGCTGTCCTTCCCCAGAAAACGTACAAAATTCAATACAACATCTCTCTAAGCAAGCATTCTTCATTCTACCTGCATAAAGTACTTGTTGGCCTTAAACTGGAACTGCAGAGGGTAGACACATGAGCTTTCCCCACTTTCCCTGAAACTTGACTAATATCCTTCAACCTTTGCCATCAAACCTTGGCAATAAAAGCACAGCCTGTTTGTTTTTCCAAGACACCACGCAACTGAAAGCAACTTCTCCATCTCCACAAGCACTGTCATGAAGTAGAGAATTACAGAGTGTGATGCGTTTCTGCTAAGGACGCAATGAATTCCAGATTAGTTTTTTTTTAAATTAGCCGAGATGACTACACCAAGAGTCAAAGACACAAAGAAAAATTACACATCAATGAAACACTTAGTCAACTTCAACACTAAGCACCTTTCAATACCTGCTGGAACATTGATGAATACTTGGAATTTTATATTAAATTAACAAGGTTTTATGCTTTACACACACCTTTCCTGCTGCTTGACGATCTTCTTTAAAAATTATGCTTTCTTCATTTACTGGAGGTAGGCCTCTCAGTGATTCAATTATTACTGAAATAGAAACAAAATAATCAGACCTTTGTTTCAATAGTGTGTAGTTAGCTGCAGAGAAACAAACATGATTATTTGACTACTAAAGTTGATAGGGTTCACCCAAATTCTTGTGCGCACACAAAATTACTTAAAATACACCTTTTCTCCAGCCATGAGTAGCATGATTTAAACTTGCTTACAGAATTGTTGTTCTCTGGGGTACAAAAAGGAGACCAGATGATAGGTATAGAAGAGAAGCCTTAGATATGCATGTCACATGTTTTATTTAAGAAACATCCTAGATAAGTATGTGCCTACCAGCAACAACCGGTGATTTGGAGTTGGTGTATTTTGAATGCAGATGCACGCATGTTCTGTCTTCTCAGTATTTCAAATGAAATTATTATTGGAAAAAAAAAGTGGAGATTGCTATTCATTATAGCTTCAAGTAAGTCATAGGGACACAAAAGATGCTATTGTGACTGTATCGCAAAACTACTGTTGATGTCATTTATATATAAAAATACGCATTTGGAAATACATTTCTGCAATTTAATGTCATATTAACTTGTGTCACATTTGGGCCTACTCTATGATTAGTGAGGGTATGAGTAGTCCGAGAGAGTCATTCTAGTAGCTCAAAACATGAAGTCTTAAACACTTCTAAATGGACTCTGAAACATATTCTTCCCCTATTAAATACATAATGACATACAGGCTACTTCATTCTTACATTTCTCACAGAGACATAAAGAGCATATTCTTTACTGAAATCTTTTAATGAGTTCACTTTTTTCTGGTCATTCATTTTTTCCTTTAGTCCACAGAAATACTGGGTCTTCCTTTTAATTCAGTAGGAATTATGCTTCAAGCTGCCAATAAAGAAGTCTAGCAATATTACACTCAAATTCTGATCGCAATCTTTTCTAACCTCTAAAACAACAGAATGCTCAATTAAACATTCTCAGTGCCTCTCCATCAAAGTCACTCAAGCATCACTCAGACTCCAACAAAAGCTAGCAAGATTATCACTGCTAAACTTGCATAACAGGACTTGAAGCAATAAACATCACATTAAAATAAAACTTCAGCTTTGCTTCTATTTCAACCTGCAAACACCTTGCAACAAGCCAAGCGAGTCTGAAAATGACAACTCCTTGATTGATCACATAAAGCCAGCCCCCAGTCTTCTAGCAGACTAAGGAAAATACTCTGAAAACCTAAGTCACACCAGTCTCAAGAAACCCAGGAGAAGACTTACAGCTCCCACTACACCAACCCACTCCAAACTCTCTGTATATACTCTTCTAGTGCGCACAGTGCAGTCCCAGAGCAGGTCTCATATACCCAAGCTGTTTCCAGGCTACAACACATACAGCCAATACTTCTCTTAAAGTACCCTGAAGCAAACAGAAGTTCTTTTAAATTCTTGATACACTGAGCAGAAACTGAAGCTCACAGAAAGTACTGTCATCGTTTTTTAAACTAGTATGAAGCAAGCATGAGCTTATACCATTCCAGCCTTAAATTCCCCTCATGCCAGATATAAGCCTGCTACACACAGGTATCAATTTAGTTCAAAAATCGGAAGCTGACCAACAACTAGTTGGCAGAGTCCCTAATACAGCCAGGAAATAATTGAAAAAAACTGAAAAGAAATGAAAACGTAGAAAGATGAAGTCATAATGCAAGGTAGGAAAAGCAAAAATACAAAACATATCTTAGGGTTTTACTTCATTCTTACAGTGTTATTTCATGTATGATTATTAGTCTACTTTCTGATTTTAACCAGCCAATCTGAATTCCACCACTTTATATATTTCAGTTACATAAAATAGACTCAATTCACCTAGCAGTAAGCTAACAAGATTTGAAAAGGTTATACACACACCAAGAAGGAATACATATTAAGAACAGTTTTCAAAACTGAAGTCTTTAAACAGCTTTGTTTAAACATTCACATACTAGAACAAAAATAAGAATAACTGCGAACTATGTTTCGACTGTTTCTCTTATTTTCAAACTATGCTTTAGCTGACAACAGCCTTTCTGAAGTTCCCATTATTATCAATGAGCAATAAAGGGCAAAGCAGAACAAAATGATGGTGACCAGATAGTTTTCTTCACATTCTCAAACCAGCCTCCTGCACATTAATAACATTAAATTTAACTCCAAACCAACAACAAAAATACCATAAAGGAATTGCCTGTATTACCAGGTGGCTTTTACAATAAAAGAAAATTTAACAGCAAAAGGTTATTTCTTTCATACCCCACCCAAAATAAAAACTTGAGCTTCAAAATTGAACTTAATTTCTAGTTTTCATAAGCAAATTGCTCTGAAAGCATTTCAAACAGAATGGAATGCTTGAAATACCCTTAAATCCAAACATACTATGGATATTTTATTAACATCTGCTTCAGCAAAATTTTCATTTAGCGTATCAAAAACTGAGGTCCTACATAGATCTGAAAAGATCCCTAAGTGCACACATACAACGACTGTAAGTTTACAGTATCAATCCTATCAAGCTTACCCTCCAGCACTTGTAAATCATGTTAGTTATGCTGTCCTATGACTGCTGACACTGAGCTTGCATCTGGTCAATGTGCCAGAAGCGGGATAAACAAAAAATAAGAAAATAACCAGAAGAACATACCTAACATATCAATTTCCCAACAAGCACTACTACACTGGCTAAATAAGTTTTTCCTTCCTGGTCCTCACATATTAGCAAGCACTTGGGAATGCCCTGCACTGAATCTGTGCTTTCCATTATTAATCTCCTGTACATGCAGAGATAATTCAAAGACAGAACAGTAACTGGAGTATTTCTTAAGATATAGCAAATACTCAATTTTGTTGTTGCCAGAATTAAAGTTCATAGCACACAGTGAAATAAGAGGATTTTATGAAAAAAAGTGAACATGAAAGTCACACAGACATATGCATAATAGTTGTATCTCAATAAGATTAAACCCACTGAAAGGGAGTCATCTGGTAGTCCCAGTTCTCATTGGCCAGCCTACGCCCTCCTGACATAGGATGCTGCAGTACTAACACTTTGAGGGAACAGTTAAGTGCAAAATTCATACAGAAATTATGTCAATTTTAAGTAAATCAAACATATCTTGCCTACCTAGCTGCTCAATGATGCTGGAAACTGTCCCAAAGAGCTGCAGTTCAACATTATCAGGCAAAATTATTGATAGGTCTTCAACAGGAGGCAGTTCCTAAAAAAAAAAATTTAGGTTAACGGTCAGAATATAATTTCACACAAAGACATTAATGACTTTGTTGCTGCATAAATCTGACAATCAGAAAAACCTCCTAGCATTTCAAAGATTTAATAGAAAAATCTAGTTTGGCTCCTTCAGACTAATTCTAAATTAACTCATCTTGGGAAAATGTCACTTCTGAAGACATCTTTTCTATTGAGACATTACATATTTCAATTGGAAGTAAAACAGAAGTAAATTTTACTTAACTGGAGAAAGCCAGCAGCAGATAGATATTTTGGTCTCTTTTTTGAGCTTTCAAGTTATATAAGTTAAATTCAGTGTACAGCACAATAATTAGATAATCAGCAATAAAAATAAGACATTCAATGTACTACAGAAAAAATATCCATAGCAGGAGATAAAATATAAAATACACCAGATATGTACCATCTGATTTGACAAAAAAGCATCTCTCCATTTATGCCATGACTCAGACTATCACAACATCCTATACAAAGAGAATTATTTTTAGACAGTTTTATTTAGTACAGGGATAATCATAGAGAACACTTCCAAAAAAGCTTCAAACTGCAAATACACAAATGAGGACTGCACAAACAACATTGAAATTAAACTTTTTCCTCAAATGTAAATCTGCTACCAAAGGCTGTTAATACTGATCTCATCATCCACCTCCAACTCACTCAAACTAAGATTTCTACGTGTATATACTACACCATTTTGATTCCAGTATGGACTAGAGGGAATATGTGACAAGGACAACTAGAGTAAGAATTATCTTCAAATTCAACATCTTCTGATTTTGGAAACAGTCTCCACATCTTAGCAATCGCCTGCATTTTTTAAAGGTCATCACCAGAAATGAAATGCCTCTCCAACAGAGGAGTCTCATCCAGCCTTATCAAAGCTTCACCTGAAAAATCTTCACTCTTAACATAAGTGACTGACAAATGCTTCTAGAGCAATCCCCAGATAAAAAAAAATATAGCATGAAAGCCAGGACATGAGCTCAGACAGAAACACCACACTTTCCCTCTATATTGGAAAATACTGCACTATTTAGCCAACTTCACTGCTAAGATTTAACCAACTCTTGGTTGCCAAAGCAAATTAAAGGCCAAAAGCCAGAAAGAGGACACAAAAGATTCCCATCACAAATCTCACACTGTGAGACTGCACCATCTGCCATGCTATATACAATACCTAACATCCCTATACATCAAAGCAGGAAGTTCCTAAAATAGATCCACACCATAATATGTGCAGGTTTGTGCAGCAAGGACATACTAAGAAAAATTAAAGTATTTATTTTTGGCACACCCCTTAGCAAGTTAGCTATTAACAAGCACTTTTGGGTAAAAGACTAATCATCATGTTTCATTTATAACAGGTACACTTGAATTTTCAAATTGCATTCCCTCAAATTTACATAAAATGACCTACAACATTTTACACACAAATTCTATTACTGTGGAATGGCTTAGTACAAGACACAGTAAATAATGGAGTTGTTAGAACTTCAGTTCTTATTTACTACCACTGGCAAAAAGCCACAGCTTTGCCAACTAATTAAATTAATCAAGCCAATATTTAAAAGGAAGACAATGTTTTGTAAACACCTGGACTTGAAGCCAAAAAGCTGATGAGACAGTAACAAATCAATAAAGCATTTTCAGATTAACATGAATTTTCTTCACATAAGTGAGATCAAAGTTAAATTACTCTGAAGTATATCTATTTGAGCATAGATTTTTGTTCAAAAATCCAGTGCTTTAAAAAAGGTTGCCATAGCAGCACTTATAATGGTTCTACCATTAATCATCCTTCAGAACGAATCGCATGTAAGCATGAATTCCTTTTGGTCCTTCAGAACACAGCATTATGCATGTTTCTCAATATTTGATTAATTTCAGGGACAAAAGAATCCTAAAAGCTTCTCTTTACCCCAAGTGCCTCCAGAGAAATAGTTTAGGAATTAACAACCTATTCCCACCTCCTGTTGCTGCTACTAATGTGCATCAATGTCTCTGCCTTTCCAGTCATGCAACACACTAACTCTACAGAGCACTAAAGCAACTTAAATGTATCCAGATGTATCTGCTCTTCAGAGGCTTTTTCTCCACCTTCCTAGTATCTTCTTCTACTCTTCACAGACTTGTTTCTCATTTGAGAAAGCATTTCTAACGCAGGAGAGAGTGTTCTGAACAGATAAATAAACACTGTTTAATGTAAATTGAAATCAGTATTACATTATCCTTCTACGTGTAATCTATTATAAGTGATGCATAGCTAATCACAGATTATTAAAAACTTGTTCCCTTAAACTTCTTAATTTTGATACAATGAGGAATAATGGCAGCAATATTTCAAAAGTGTATTACTCATGAAAACCAAAAGACTGTATCTGATGCAAATTAAAGTTCTGATCTGCAACGCATAAAGCAGTGCCACAAAAAAAAAACACAAAAAATCCAAATACAATGCACTTCTACAATCCCTCCAATAGTTTTGCTTAGGTGAGTAGAGGCAATGCAATCTGAACCTCTGTGAGGCTTAACAGAACATTTGACACTTGTACCTCAAAGCTAAACATACCTGAAATAGGCCCGGAAGACATATTAGACCTTCAAGTCTCTCACAGAGAAAAGATGAAAGCTTACTATACAAAAAAAAGTAGTCAAATATCCAGGATTTTATTCATACATTCAGTTGCTTTAATTAATTACAACTGTGACTTTATAAAAATATGAATCTAAAAGGTGCTGTGAACCACAATTCAGGGGGTCATAACATACTGAAATATAAGACATTTTAAGTTAACCGCACTATAACTCAAATAGCATAAACACGTACATTTGACTGCCAGGTACTGCAATGACTTAAAAACTTAGTTAAAATAGTTTATGTTGGGTTACTAGGAGAAGCATTATACTTACATCAACAGGCAACTCATCTTTTGTTTTAACACAGTAAGACCTGTTATCTTTCTCACTTGGATGATCATCTTCCGATACTGTTGAAGAGGAGGAAGAGGATGTAGTTGATGAACTCTCTGAATCCGAATCACTGAATAAAACAAACACAGGAGTTTGAATATATACTTCTACATTACAAATAAAAAGTATAGCTAGATTACACATTACTCAACTTTGGTTACCAGATACAGGTTTTTAATGTATATATACTTTTGCATACAGAAGAGCAGCAATCTTTCCTTAACCTATAAGCCACTGGACAAGCTGACTAAAAAGTACTACTCAGAAGAGTAGTAGCTTCAACAGTTCAGAGCAAGGAACTGACCAAAGACTGAAGCCTCCATTCCCTATTTCCCCCTCCCTTTCCCCTGTGCCATCCTGGGGAGGAAAAACATCACAAATAGAATGAAGTCTGCAAAGAAGGGAGGGATGGAGGGTGGTGTTTTAAGAGCTGTTGTGTGCTTATCATTATCTGACTCTGGTTTCTGTGTGTTTCTGTAGTGTAGCGTAATAAATTAGAGTTTTCTCGCCTTTCTTCTGTATTGAGTCTGTTTTGCCTGTGACACTGTGGAACGATCTCTCCCTGTCCTTATCTCAACTCCAAAGCCTTTCAACATGTATTTTCTCTCCTGTCCAGCTAAGAGGGGAGTGATAGAGCAGCTTTAGTGGGAGCCTGGCCTCCAACCCAGGGTGAAACAACCATACATACACAACAGTCAGTTTGGAACCTATGATTCATTGGTTTGCAAGTGGCACAAGAGCCACAGGATGGTGACTTCAGGAGAGTACCTAGATACCGACAATCATGACCATAAAGTCTATGTACTATATTTCCATTAGGTGCACCACTTAAATTCCCAGTATTGGACATCACTTGACATAATAAGCACCAAAAAAAACTAAAACCAACATTAATATATTACACTACATGCTAAAGCTCACAGTCACTGCTTGTGCAATCCTAACATTGACATAAAACTATGTGAAAGTCAAGCAAAGCATCTTGCACTATTGAAGGTAAAAACAATCCGTTTTGCAGATAAAAGGGATTAGCTTCATAATTTATGCTTTATCCAAAGTCCTCTAGTACATATTTACACAGATTAGCAATTTAGTTTATCCCACTGGCATGTGCATAAGAGATGTTTATTGTCTTAGACTCTTAATATTCCAAGTAAAGAGCACAGTAAGAAAAGTCTGTATTCATGACAAAATATTCCTTTTAGCAAAAGTCCAAGTTCTTCGAAGACTGGTGGAAGAAACAAACACATGGAATAATTGATCCCGATGACTGAAAAACCACAATACAAACTTTACACAAGAATAGACTGAGACAAGCAAACTTTAACAAAGCAGCAATTAGAAAATAATAGATAAAGAAAGCACTCCCTTCTAGATTCTTTGGTATTACATTGTCTTCGCAAGCAAATGGATGGCTTTCAATTATCCATTACTGCTTCCCTCCCCTTCCCTGCCCCCCAACAACTAATTCTGATAGTGAAGACACAAACAGGCTTTCCTCTCCAAACTAACCTTCTGAAAAAAGCCAAATATGGACTTCTTGAAACAAGGCCAACATAGCAGAACAACAAAGCCTAGTTACGCTATCAGAAAGCTATCAGTAGAAGGAGGAAAGAAAAGGTAAGAAAACAAAGTTTGAGATACATGTCATCAGCTAAGTTAAAGTTATCAAAATTTTGTCTTCAACTTTTAACATCAGCATAACAGATTCTGGAATCAGAACAGACTACAGGTGAAGCAGCTTGCCACAGATCAGGAATGTAGCTCTCCACTTCATAATGTTCCAGAAAAACTCTGAACAAATAAACTATCTCCACAGTCAAGCTTTAACCCATTAAGTGTAAAAAAAGCTCAGTATCTTCTTTTTAAGAAGAGCTGTTTATACTTACTACTAGTCCCCATGAGACAGAAGGAGCACATAACCACCTTTCTGCAATGGCCCAAAAAGACAGAAGTCATTGAAACTGACCAAGTGTGCAGACTTGTAAGCCTGAAACACAGTCCACGCCTAACAGCTGTTAACTTTCAACAACTATTCTGGACACTAAAACAGATGCCTTTTATAAGGCATACAGATAGGGAATGAGCTCTTATGCGGAGATGCCAACATTAGAGCACAAATTAAGACCTGCAAACACTCAAACCTGAATCCTACGCTGAGATCTTTTTCAGCAGTTACACTGCAGGCGTCTTGCCACAAGTGATGCAGGAGCACCCTACGAGAGCCAGGTGAAACAACATTCAAACGGTCGCGGTGGCCCAAATAACCATGACGGTCTACAGACCACCACCAGACTCGCGCTGACATTACCCCCCGCATTCATCGCTTCGGAAGCGTATTAACCCAACAACACACGCCTTAGCGGGAAAGAGAAAGACAGCCACCAAAGCGTGGGCAGGAGGACACCGTTCGGCCACCTCGCACCAGCACAGAGCGTTGAGCGCTGCCGCAGGCCCACACGACGACGCCTGAAGAGCCCTCTGAGAGCAACGAGCGACGCGCCCCCCTCGCTCCGGAATTACGCCCACCTGTCCGAGTCCGATGAGGGGAAGACGGCGGGAAGCCCGCTGGGACCGGAAGGTGGCGGCGCGGCCTGATCTCCCTCACCGCCCTCCCGAGGGCTTGAAGAGTTCGGCGCCCCCTCCGTGGCCGACCCCTGCCCCCCGCCGGCCGCCTGCTCCTCCGCCTGCTCCCCGCCGGCCGCCTGCTCTGTCGCCGGCTCCCCGCCCGCCGCCTCGATGGGCTCGCCGGTGCCGGCCCCAAACGCCAGGCTCTCCATCCGCGCCAACACCTCCAGCTGCACCTCCATACCGGCACCCAGGTAACACGCGACTAACGGCCGCGCGCCCATTTACACGCCACTTCCGGCTGCCCCGACACGCTAGGATTGGATGAACCAGGTGACGGGCAAGGCGCATGCGTGGGTCTCGGAGCGCGGGGCCCCGGGAGAAGTGGGCTGTCCCGTGTCGCGTCGTAGTGGGCCGGCGCGAGGCGTGCCGGCTGAGGGGTGGGAAGGGGCGGAGGCGGAGGCCTGGCGGGCTGCCAGGCTGCCGGGCGGTCACCTGTCTGCTAGGGAGCTGGCGGTGCGGGGTGAGGGGGGGAGTCGGGGGGCAAACAGCTTCTCTGGACAGCTTCCAGTGCCCCATCACACTCACAGTAAAGAATGTCTTCCCAATATCTAAGTCTACCCTCCTTCAGCTTGAAGCCTTGTCCTATCACTATATGTCCTTATTAAAAGTCCGCCTCCATCTTTCCTGTGGGTCCTTTCGGGTACTGGAAGACTGCTGTAAGGTCTCCCCCAAGCTTTCCCTCCTCTAGGCTGAAGAATCCCAACTCTTCATAGGAGAGGTGCTCCAGCCTTCTGATCATCTTTGTGACCCTCCTCTGGACTCACTCCTATAGCTCCATGGCTTTCTTGTACTGGGGGACCCAGAGCTGGATGCAGTACTCCAGGTGGGGTCTCGCCAGAGCAGAGGAGCAGAATCACCTCCATTGGCCTTTCTGGTCATGGTGAATTTGACGCAGCCCAGGATACAGTTTGCAACAGCAATAGGTTGCTGGGGATATATTGGGGTGGATTAGCTCTGATGTAAATATGCTGATAACACACAGGAGATTTGTGTAATTAAAGCTTAAAATGAAGGCAAACTCTATAATACCAAGTTACTATAGTAACATATAACTCTACTGTAGTAACCCTATAGTAATATCTAGCTCTAGAAAACTTAACCACATTTTTAATATCACCAAACCATTTCACCGCAACATAACTGTCCATTTATATTCCAGGTTCACTAAGAATATTCTGTTTTGGAGCTTGAGGGGTCTTTGGCCTTAGTCCAATGCCCAACAGAACTCTGTGGAGAAGCAGCATGTTTGGGTCTTAGTCTTCCTTCTTGGCATCCAGGGATCTGTCAGCACACAGGATCCTCTCCTATGGAAGAGAAAGGAGGAATTTCCCCTGACCTCTACCAACCTCTGTGTATAGTGACTAAAAGCTCTTTCCCTGGATGATAACTCAGGAGACAAGATATGTATCTTCTCTTGAACACAACTTAACCATGGGAAAACCCAAAAGATGTTTCACAGACAAGCATCATCAGGTGGTTGGTCACTGACTGTGAGCCTACAGACTCCAAACTACAACCTAATGTCTGGTCCCTGTGCCCACGCTGTGTATTTCTGAACACCACAGGGCTTTGTCACACTGTCCTTTGGAATGACTTCCAAATCAAGAGCTGAGGTTGTCTTCTTCCCCAGGCAACATAGTGAACAATAGAGTGCAACAAGGAGGAACCCCATAAATAAATACATGAAAGAGTTACACGTAATAATGCTGGTAGTGCCAAAGAAAGCGGAACTTGAATAACTGATTAGAACAGAGAAGAGGATGATGTGTTTTCAATGTACTAAATTTCCCCTCCAGCAATGAGAGAACTGCGTGCCCACAGCCCAAAAGGCACATGTTCTCCTGAATATCCAGCCTGTATTGAAAAAAACATCACAAGAGTGCTTCCAAAGTACCACACATGGGCTGAGGGTAGCCTCTGACATGCAGGTTACTTTCTCTGGTAGTTCCACTCTTCATTTGCAACATGACATGACAGATGCAAGCAGCAGAATTGGTTTAATAGGAAAACCTGCACAGATACATATATAGCATAATTAATCAGTTTGGGTGTTTTTTTAATGCTTATCTAAAATTACAAAGAAGTAAACTTTCACCACACAGTTACTCAGAACACCTGAGCTAGGGAATCTTCTCCACTGACAACACTGAGATCCTAAATTGAGGGTACGTAGGGTGCATGGTCTGATATCACTGCCCTGTACTGCATACATTTTAACAAAAGGGACCTTTAGAAATTTGTACAGTTGAATGGCAATAGCAATTAGATGCCAATTGCAGGGAGATTTAAACATGGAACAGTCATAAAAATGGTTTCTATTGAGTCTCACTGGCAAATACGTTTTCATCCTTAGTGAAGTGACAGAAATGAGATGCATATCCAATTACGTAGAAGCAGAATCTGTCTGAAAACCAGTCCTGCAAAAACACAGCCTGAAAAAACAGGCTTCATTTTAAATCTAAGAAAGGAGAATTTATTATAAGTACTCGGAGGGTTTTGGTTTGTTTTTTTTTAATTTGATTGTTTTTCAATAGACCGTAATACAAGATACGTGAGTTTGTGTAAGAAAGATCAGTGTGACTGGGAAGGAATTAGTTCCCCAAAACAAAGTCTTTATGTTAGCCAAATCCTCTCCCAGTCAAAGGCAAAATCATTGATGTCATAATGCCAGACTAAATTAGTTGAATGAGGAAACAAAAATTTATTTTATTTGCTAAATATAAACATATTATGAATGTAAAAGTATATTCACGTCTCTATTCTGCACTTATGTATGTAAAATCCTTCAACTGTCTCATGAATCATGTCTTTTCTGCTTTTTAAAGGAATTTAGTGTTTTGTAGCCATACTGTAGCACCTAGATTGTGTTTTGAGAGTTTCCTCTGTGTTTGTGCATAACCAGTAGCATCTTTCAGACAAGAAGATACCTTATTTCATGTGAACACTACAGAAGAATGGATAATATAGTGCTTCTCTTAGAATGAGGATGGTGAAAGGCATGATGCATAGTAAACATCATGCTCTGTTCAGCCAGGGCATTTTTAAGTAATCTGAAAATTAGTGGCACAAGCACGAAGATGTTCTAGGTCAAGTCATCTCATGGATGAATGTTTGAATCACAGTAGTTCTAATGTCTATTTTCAAGGTCTGAGCAGTTAAGAAATGTCACTGCTGGGATAGGAATATGTCATCTGCCAAGGCAGGGCTAATAGTGATTGTTGGCCTATTTTCTTCCTGCAATTTCTTTGATGAAGCTCTCTGGTGGTGTTTTTTTCTACATTTCTTTCATCTACTCCTGCAGCTGAGGTAGGTGCTTGTAAATGCTGCCATCATACTTTTAACATTAAAATGACACTTCTTAAACTATTACTACAATGTTTTATTGAATTTCTTTGAATGCAATTGTGAAATCTAATGTAAAACATAGTTGAATCCTAATATTTTTCCTGAACTTGAAGGTGGAGAATTGTTTTGGCAATTTTGGTATACTGCTTTTTATATCTTAAAAGAAAAAGGCATAAATAAGAAAAGAAGTCACTTTTCCTAATAAATTTGAAATATGAAAACAAATACTATTGTGTCATTTATCATTTATACATATTCTGCTTTCATATTCTAGTGGACTGTACAAAGTTATATCAGAGCCCATTGGTGGTATAAGAACAGTGCACTTTAATTAATAAAAGGAACAGTAAATTTGAAAAATATACCTCTGAAAACAATTTTCTTTTTAAATTTCAGATTTATCTATTTAGGTAATTTGACAGCAGTTTGTATGTAACCAATTTCGGTGATTCATTGACATAATCAGCTACTTGTATCTCCAATGAGATTCTTGTGTGAATTTTTTCATATAAAGTAATAAACAAACAGAAGAAAATCCTGGAAATATTATTTTAAAGGTGTATAAAAATAGAATCTGAAAGTGATTTGTTACAGATGGTTTCAATTGCCATATCCTCTTCCATTGCTTATTACTGTGCAATTTACCTTTCACCCAACTGTAACATTACTCACTGAAGCTGCAGACAGATCATGGTGACAAATTGTTCCTCACGACTCAAACTGTGGTCTGCGGGTAGCACAAAGTGATAAAACTTCTGGGAAATCTGTTTACAGATTCCGAGGTATAGCATTGGATGGATTAGCAGAAATGCTTGTTTTCTTCATATCTAATACCCTGCAATGGGATCAGATAAAAAGCCCTTCAGAAGATCGTTTCTTCTCCTTTCTGCTTTGGGGCAAGAGGTGGTGGGAATTCCATTAGGGTTGATTTAGCCTTTTCATTAGCACTGACCAGAACAGCATTTACTACTCATTATGTGGACATAGTTATAGAGCTGGTCAGCTCCTGAGCTCAGGTCTGCACCAGTCCTCCTCTGAAGAGAAAGAGAGAAGAGAGCACATGGTTTTGGTTGGGACTGGAATAATGGTACTGGGGAAAACATTTTAAATGTCTAGAACTGCAGTAACACTAGGGCTTTTTGCGGGCATAGTGGTACCGAAAATCACATCCCTCTATGCCCTAGCTGTGCTTCAGGTTTCTAGTGTAGACTTGCTCCAAGTGACTCAAGAGCAAAAGAATGGCACTTCACATCACTCCTCACAATACATCATTTTTTAAATTGATGAAGGAAAGAAAATTTATGTTATGGTCCCCCAAATTGTTTTCCGTTTGACCTACAAAAATAGATAAGTACATGAGCTGAATGTGTCTTCTAAAATGACCAGCAATGTTAGAATGCTGACATCTGAATCGTTACTCTTAACGTCTGAGAATAATTCCTCCAGGGAATTGAACAAATCACTTATAAACTTTTTTTTGAATCATTGGTTTCATTTACAGACTCAAAAACTTCCCTCAGAAAACTGATTTTTGCTGTTAAAAAGAAATGGCCTTAAGCTGTATGTTGATGCCACCCATTGAAAAGAAATAAGATAGAAAGTTACTGACTTACCACATCCCTTTCCAAACAAGGTCAGGAAAAAAATGGCAGTTATCAGCACTTCTCCTGTATTAGACAATCCTTGGAAACACATCCATATTAATATGCTTGTATGCCACTTTGCAGTGAAGACTTTTTTCAAGGATGCTTGGACACTCATACGGTAGGTGGACTGTTGATTGTATCAGATGGTGACAACTGTGGCTCGCCCATACCATTACACATATGTTGGGGCCTGGGCAGCTTTGTCTGAGATGTACTTGGTGTGGGCGGTCAGGCAGGAGTAACCAAGGTCAGTGAAAGAGGGAAGTTGCTGATGTGGAAACTAAGTTGGGGAAGTTCCAAGAAAGGAGGATACCTGGCCGAATAGGGGTGTAGCTATAAAAGACAAGGTAGCCAATCAGCTTAGCTTGTGATGCATGTGTGGTGCCTGTACGGAAATGGTTTCCTATATAATGTCACAGAGTTTGCTAATAAAGTAGAATGATTCTGCATTATATTGGTGTGTCTGGTCATTCTCGGCCTGCATGGAACTAAAGGACCCCGGCACACATACATGTTGTTCCATACTTTTAGTTCAGTTTCAAGGGGAAAATATGGGCTTAAATTTCCAATGGTGTGGAATCTACTGTTCCAATTTCAGAGCCTTTTATTTTTGTTCACTAATCAATTGAAATACTGGAGGTTAAGGCATTCATGGTCGGGAACAGTGGGAGGGAGATGAAATCAGATCAACAGAATTTTCTGTATCACTATTGCTAGTCATATTTCATTTCACTCAGATGAATCAATATTATAGCTTGCACAGCTGAGATATCTAGTTCTGAAACAAGATTAAAATAGCTCCAGTACAAAATGTTTTAGTCATTTCAAAGCTTTAAATTATTGTACAAAGTTACATTACAGAAACTCCTTAGTTCTCTCTTTGGGCAGTTTATAACTAGATGAAAAGAAACAATATGACTACTAAGGATTAAAGACTTTTACCAAAAAAAATATATTTTTAATATGGAAAAATACACAACTTTATCTTATAATGCCATATTTTTCTTTTACTTTATTATTACAAATATAGCCAGTAATTTTTAGATGGCTGAATTGCACACAGCCAATTTCATCAATACCAATCCAAATCCCTTTGCTGATGGATGGATTGGTTCACCTCCACTTACCCTAAGAGTCTGCACCATTAATTTATCAACTCTTTTATTAAAGTCTATTACATTCTTTATCTAGTTGTGATTTCAACCCAATATTTTAAATTATATCCATATAACCATAACTTGGTTAGTTGTCAAACCAAATGCATCCAAGCTGCATCTGTAAATGTGATTTATTCTGGTTTGTATAAATAGCTCAGAAATTTGAAACATCTGCGTAACTGAAAACAGTGTATTGGAGTTTGTATGGAGTCATATTTGGAGAGACGAATATGCTTTGCAAAATAAATGTGACTTCCCTATAATTCCCTATAATTAATAAAAGAAATCAAGCTTCAGTAAACTGGTTGATTTTGTGGTTCAGACATATCTCCCACAGCCCTGTGTGAAGTTTTTGTGACTACCAGAGCTCTTCACTGACTGTATCTAGAACCTGGAAGACCTGTCTTTCCATCCTGACGCTTACTCTCAACCAATCTGTCTCATTTTGGCTGCACAGCCTGACATTCTTTCTGTGCTTGCAATAATGTTTTGGGTAGACAGGCACTCATTAAAGTGTCAGTATACGACAGGCATTAGGCATGAAATTCATGAAGAAATTAAAGAATGTCATTTTTAATCCACTTAAGTAACAATTGAATCTAAAAGATCTTTCTCCCTGTATTCAGATGTTTTGCTGTAGATTTCTGCACACTTGACATCTCAGATTGTATTTCTTACATTGTAGTTTCATAACTTTAATGCAGCATAAACTGTCACTGCCAGCAAAATAGATGGTTTTCCCCTTCCCCCATTCCTAATTGTCTGTCCTGTTCTTTGTGCCAGCACTAGCATTCATGCAGACATGAGTGTGGCAGGGAAATACAGTGAAAATCCAACCACTGACACCACCCACTGTCTAGTGTTCAGCCACATCAGTCCCAGATCCCACATTTCACCGCAGAATGTGAAGTGCCAAGGCACTTCAGAGTTAAGAGACAATATGCAAGCTCCTGGAAGTGAAAGTTTTACCTCCTCCCAGTCACGAGGAAGAACTAGTTAGGGTTAAGAAAGAGAATAACAAAAGGACTATGACAAATTCTAAAAAGTCCCTTTGAAACAAAAAAAAAAATTGTTTGTATGGAAACTATGAAAAGACATTTATTTGAAGTATCCAAGGAAAGCAGCCTAACCTAAGATAACAAGAAGGTTCAGGAGACCAGCAGGTGATAAAGTTGCATATTTAGACTCATTGTTGAATAGCTTTTAGGAAATAAATCTTTCCCAAAGAATTTCATGCATATTCATTTGGCCTTCGCATTTCTTTTGATACTCAAGGAGCTCCTTCCACAAAATACACTGATTTTTTTGTCTCTTTGACTGGAATGATGATCTTCCTATTAGATTGAGACTTAACCACAGAAACCAATGTACACAATTAATTCCTGAGAGAAATTAGGGTGCCTGTGAGGCACCCTAATGTCTTCAGATAGAATTGAAAATCTTGTAGATGGAGTTTTCTTCTCATAACATCACCAGTAAGACACACATGGAAGCAAATACAGTGGAGAGCACTTTATTATTCTGAAATAACAGTCATCAGAATGAGAACAAGGAAGCAAATATCATGTTGCATAAAAAATTGTACCCAATATGCCACAATGATCTAAAGAAAGTGGAAAGAGGAGCTAGAATGAATACTTTGCACAAAACTTCTAAAATTCCTTGCCTCGGCTTTCCCTCCTATTTCCCATCCAACGAATTTGTGTTCCATACTGCCCCTCCATCTGTCCCAAGAGTTTAATATGCTCTCTGTTCTTCCCTTCCCTTCCCTTCCCTTCCCTTCCCTTNTTTGGGAACCAGGAACAGAGATGTAGAAGAGACATGGTTCATCAAACCCAGTCTCCTGCAATCTCAGTCATGTGATTCATGTTTGGTCCAGAAGGACTAGAAAAACATCCACTCTCTGCATCACAAAATGGAAAATGCTTCTTTTTGTTTGATGAACTGTACAGTAAGATGAAAAGCAATGCTACTGTGGTGTCTCAAAAAGAAAGTAAAAAAGACCTTATGAAATGATGAAAACCTTTCTCCCTACAGCACATTTTTTACATAAATTACCTGAGTTTTGAAAAGGCAAAGGGAAAGGCAAAGGGAAAGGTACAGTTTAAATGAGATCAACAGTGCTGATATCCAGTCTCCCTGTATTTGACCCCATATCTCTCTGTAAAAAATTGTTGTTATTGTTATTGTTATTGGTATTGGTATTGGTATTGGTATCAATATTATAGTTCCAAACCATTTGTTCTGAAGCTCTGTGAGAGCTTCCAAATTCTGGTCTCTGGTCTATTTGCTGATTCATTTTTAAAAGTGAATTTTGATGACAATGAAATTTCTCAGCCTAAAGCTTTAAATGGTGAATATATGAAAACTTTGGTTTACCTATTGTTTAATGGTTTTAAACTAGACTAGGACAGGTTTAGATTAGACATTAGGAAGTTCTTCACCATGAGGTTGGGGAGGCACTGGAACAGGTTGCACAGAGAAGTGGTGGAGGCCCCGTCCCTGGAGACATTCAAGGCCAGGCTTGATAAGGCTATGAGCAACCTGCTCTAGTGCAAGATGTCCCTGCTCATTGCAGAGGAGGTGGCCTTTGAAGACCCCTTCCAACTCTAGGATTCTATGATTGTTACAAGTGGTCTGGAAAAAAATGAGGTGGCAAAATTTGCTGCCTGTTACACTAATGAGGGTAGTAGAAGTACAGGTGAAGAACTGCAGAAAAGCATTAAGAATCTGAGTGGATGGGTGATAAAAAGGTAGGAAAATTTCAGAAGCAAAAACTGTGAAATCATACATATAAGACAAACCAGCCCTGATTTTACACATACTACCATAGATTCTGCCCCGATTACTAGAAATTTTCTAAGACACTTAAGGATGTTAACAAATAGATCTCTTAAAACATTAGCTGAGTTCTTGTTAAGAATCCAAAAGAAGGAAAAAGAAAAGAGAAAGACAAAGACAGAAAAGAAAGAAACAGTGGAAAAAATATAGAGAAGAATCCAGAAGAAATATTATGCTGCAAAATAAATTGTGCTTCCAATTCTTGAATACTGTATGCAATCCCTCATGTCAGGGAGGATATAGTAGAACTACAAAAAATCATAGAAAATATGTTATATTTAAATAAAGAACCTTCTTAAATCACAGAGTCACAGAATGTCAGGAGTTTGAAGGGATCTTGAAAGATCATCTAGTCCAATTCCCCTGCCCATAAAACAAAACAAACAAACAAACAAAATACCAAAAAAAACCCAACCCAGATGTACTTTCAGAGAGCTTTATGAGGGATACAAATAAGAAACAACATTTGATAATAAGAAGAGGAATTAAAACAATGACACTCAAACATTAAAATCTGCATGAATCAGGTCAAAATGAAAAAAAAAGAGAAGTATGGTCCTTCACACAACTCAACGAACTGGTCCATGGAACTCCTTTCCACAGAATGTTTTGGATACCAGATGTTTTTATTAATTGTAAAGATAATGGTGCTGCCTCAGAATGTTCCTGAGACGCAGATTGTCTGTGCTAGGTACTAGGAGCACTTATGTTAGCTTTGTTAATTGTGTTTTTCCTTTAGACAAGCACCATCCTCCATTGCTGCAGACAGAATACTCAGCTAGAGGAGTCTTTGGCCTGAACCAATACAGAAGTTTTTGTGTTTTCTCAGAATGGTAGTTCTTGAGTGCCTGGTTCCTTTGAGAAATCCTAGTATCCACAATTCCTGAAGCAATGGCTACTGCACATGAACTCTCTGCCTGATCTGCTTGTTCACACTAAGTGACATACAGAAAGGATAGTCCAAGTTATTGTGCACATAGTCACAAACTCAGATTTTACATAATCAGCCAACTTAATCATAGAATCATAGAA
>VXBZ01003987.1:0-10340 GCA_013399135.1 Heliornis fulica
TTATTTTTCCCCTCTGAAATAATATTAGATGCAAAAATTATGGTTTATCACCATCAAATACCTCTAAATATGCAAGTTTCAAAATAGCTCAAAATTACTTTTTTTTTCTAACTATGATCATCCTTAGCAACTCATATGTCCACTATGAATGGAATGGTTCAGATTTAGAGGTTTTTGAATGGCTCCAGAACTATATGACATTATTAAAATAATATGTTAAATAAAATTATGGACATACATGATTTCCTCTTTTAAAGCCTAAAAATTAAAAAATAGTGCATACAGAACACACTCTAAAGAGGAGTATTAAAATAAGAAAATGCTGCATTTATGAGGTAACCATAGTAAAGAAATGTCTTGACTTGTTCATCCAGATGAAAATACAACCAAATCCCCAGAGAAGCCATAAGTCCCTTCAAGCCATATTTTTTTCAGGCACTGAGTTGGCTCCAAATCAAAGTTACTTCACTAATAATATAGGATTCATCCCATAAAAATCGTTTCAAGGTGAAAATTAAAGCCTGCCTACTTTCCAAAACTAAAATATCTACATGGTGTTGCTAGGTCTTCGTACTTTGATTCGTTATAGCTAAAGTTTCCATGCCTTCTGGGAACCTAGCAATTGTTTATTGATATCTTCCCCATTTTAAAGCTGGCAATTGAACAGACAGTTGTTAGGAAAATGAGTTTCTGGTTTCTGAAGCCCAAGTTGTCCTGACATAAAATCACTGGTTTTGCTTGCTGTAGACATGTAAGGTACTGTAGCATAGCTGAGCTGTTGCCAAAGATATGGAATAAAAAGGCTTGGCATCTATCACATACTTGACACCTAAAGAGCACAGAAGCTCTAAAATTCCTATTCCCTGTAGGCGCACTCTTAGTCTAGACAAACTGATTTCTCACACTTTTAAAATGCATTACAACACTCTATTGTGATCATTTCATCCACACAGCTCCAGCTAGTGACAGAAGAACCTGTCCTTTAAGCGACATTTCAATGGGCTAAAGCTCCCGCTCCAAGATGCCATTAAAACAATATAATACTTGAAAAGAACTATGCTGCACTGGGTTGAACTCTTTACTGTGTCTTCAGTGCTTTGTTCTGAGTTCAAGTTCTCATTGAAACTACCTGTGAACCAACTTTCCAAAACAAAGATGTTTTTGACAGCTGGTTTCACATTACTATCTATCTATCTATCTATCTATCTATCTATCTATCTATCTATCTATCTATCTATCTATCTATCTATCTTTAAGTGTTCCTTACTGAATTTTGCCATATTAGCATATTAAAATGTTAGTGGATTGTTCAATATTCAAAATCCTAAATAATAAGGTGACAATATAGAAGATTGAGATTTGAGCTGTATAGGTTTGCGCTACTAAAAATTAACCTTCCTGCTTCGCATTTTTAACATAGGCTATCATCTAAAAGGTACACTCTGACATTGCTTTTTCTTACTACAGGGGGTGGCATTAATAGCAACCTCTGAATATTTTCTAATTAAAATACTCATTCTGAGACATTTTGACTTTTCTTAGAATAAGCCAAGAGGGACAAAACACTTTTTTTAAACAGCAGAAATCACATCAAATTGCTTAGAAATAAAGAGGAGGTTTTGTCTTTATTATAACTTGCACTATTTAAGAACACTTGTCATGGTGGTAAGCCTGGTAAAGCTGTTCTGGAAAGAGTAATATGAAAACAGTGAATGTGCTATACATCAGGAAGAAAAAATGGTCCACAGGGCAGTGTCAATGCAAGCACTATTCGGCAAGAAGGTGACTGCTAGAGGAAGCAGGAATTTCCATCTTTTAAGTACTCCACTGATATCACAATTTTCAAAAAAGAGAAGTAGAATGCTGTAACTGGAAGGAAAGAGACAAAATAATTGACAGTTTTTCTGAAAACAAGTGGGTTAGAATACACAGGTCAGGTGTACATAAAGGTGTCATGTCCCTCCTATGACATCTGGTTCCTTGCATAGACAAAAACTGTACATAACCACTATCAACTATCTGCTGTTTAGCATCCCCCTCCTTTTTTTTTTTTTTTTTTAATAAAGGAAACAGGGAACAAGCAATGGGAAGTTGATGTCAAAACACAGAAAAACCTCCCAGCAAGCTTCCAGCAACCACCCAGGATTTAGAGTCTTGCTAGCCGCTCTCTTTTCAATACCAGAATTTCACACATTTCAATGACCATTATGACTTCAAAGAATCAAATTTTCATCATTGTCCGTCATCTGCCGGTTGATTTGTATAAAGGAGTTCTTCTGCATGCACTCCAGACAAAGGGCTCCTTACTTTCGTGGCTATATATCAAGTTTAAAAGTTCTGTTTGTGACAGTTGTGTCTGTGGTAAATTAGGGTAACACTGAAGGAGTGCAGCTGCTCTGCAGGAACCCCCTTTTTGGCATCATTTCACTTAAATAAAAACTGAATAATTAGCTTCTGCCTTTATTAAACCGCAAAAATGCCACTGGCCTTAGTAATTACTTCCGGTTGCCCCACCTACTTAACCTCAACAGTTTACACTTGTTAAAAAGGAGGGAAAGTAGAAGTTTTCTATACTTTATAGGAGTTTACAACAGCTTGCTCTCTTCCCCACACCCAACATGTTTTACCAGACTAAGTGCATAAAGTTTTGCTATAAATTCATGTTGCAATACACTTTCTTTAGGAGCTGTTACATCAAAGCACAGAACATCTTGCATAATACCCACAAAATAGTTGCTGTGAAAGAACCTTTTTATTTAGTGTGCTCAGCTGCTTAGGCTGCACATCAGGATGAGGACATTTATGTTCCTATGCTTCAATACAGAATTTTTCCAACAAATGTAAGGATACAGAATCTACTATGCAAACTCTAAGTTGAAAAATGGAGCAGAATGAACTAAATATGGTCAGGCAACATTTTTCTAACAGCTACAGACACAAGGTGGGGAAAAAAGCATATTTGCCCTTAGGAAACTGTATCACACAGAATACAGGGGTTTTTTTAGGCTTCACAATCCTTTTACATTATCACGTTAATCTGTGAACAACATGGTGTTACCCATAATGTGTCTTCTCATCTAGCCATCCTGCAGAATAATTAATAAAGAAGTTGAGAAAAGCAGTGAAAGCAACATGATTCAAAAAAGAAAACCAAATATGGTAAGCAGAAAAGAGGATTCAGTAATAGTAATGATTACATGAAAGCTTCCTTAAAAAAAATTTCTCTTTCCATAGGCAGTTTTGCAGAAAACATTAAAGAGAAACCGTTTATGGATAAAAGGATATGCTGGATAGTGGGTTTGTTGCATTACTGGAATCAACGTAAGTCCACTGTAACACTTTTTAGACTACTGACTGCCATTACGTGAAGCAGCTGTCAGCATCTAAAACAGTCCAAGATCTGCAAGTGCTGTTGGCTTCAGCAAACTCTGTCCATCAGTTGTGCTTCACAACTGAGGAGATACTACTTGAACACCAAAGATGGCTAAGCATTCACTGTCACAAAACCTCCTTGATAACTTCCCTGTCGTCCTACCCACTGCTCACTCCACTCTTCTAATACTCTGCATTTCCAATACTATTCCATGCTGTTTGCACGGAATACTTACAAACATAATGGGATAACACATCCCACATACCAATAAACCAGAGTCACTGGATTTGTTCAGAGAACACAATGAAAGAGTAAAGAGGAATGAATAACTGAGTGGACTCTAAAAATCCCAGGCGCTCTCTACAAACTGTAACACAACTTAACACTAATAAGTAGAAAACTCCCCCCGCCAACTCTTCTTTCACATCTTAAAACATGTACAGCCTGCATTACATTTCCAAATACTGTATTCACATGTCTCCTGCAGAAGTCACAGACAAACTATACTTTTGTAAGTGATTAGTAGTGAAATTTACAGCAAAGAGCTGCTGAATTGTCCTTTTGTTAGTTTAAATGATAATACTAAAAATAAATACTACATAAATACTAAAAATACAAGGACAAAAATCTCGTATTTCACACTTCACAGTGCCCTGACGAGTCTCAAAAGAATGAGGCATTTTTTCTTGACAAACCTGCATTCAGCCTGCATTCTTGATGAACAGGTAAGCACTTTAGAAATTTAAGAATTAAACATTCAAAATATGTTAAGTCTCACTTTCAGCACAGATGGGTATTGCATGCTCAGTAATTTTTTTTTGCCAAGAAAAAAAGAAAGACAAAATGATTACTTATTAATAATGGTTTGTGTTTTTTTTTCATGGAACTGTAAGTCTTCATTTTGTAAATGTTCTCTGTGTAAATATAATGAAATTTAAAAGAAGGAGAATTAAATATTTGGATTTACACTTGGGCTTACTTATGGATTCCCCATATGACCTAAACCAAGAAAATCATTATTAAATGGAGGAAAGTAGGAGAGGACAGGGGACCGGAATATATATCATAAAAATAGATTGCTGCTGCTACTAGTCATCATCAGATTCTTCAGTGTGATCACAATATTCTTCAAATTTAGGAAATGACAAATGGTGCGCTTATTTCAAATGAGGTGGAAAAAAGTCTTAATTACTTACAGCAGATCTTGCAAACTAGTTTTTCTTGTAACACAGCAAGATTTAAAGAAAACATACTTTCCAGGACTTAGTAAAAGCATATGTAAACAAATCTTTTGCTTAGATGCACACAAGTGGTCGTGTTTTTTTTTTTTAAATTTCCTGTGTATTTTTAAAAAATAAATCATAAGCATTTAAGTGAATATTAAAAAGTTACTGCTTCTCAGAAATTCTGTAAGGACAAGAAAATTGACAGCTCTGATCTGCTTTAGGCCCAACTGAAATCAGAGCTTCCTTTAAAATATCTATTTAGAAATTTTTCCAAAATGTTCAGGTAGAGTTACAAAATACAGGCACCACTTGTTCCATCATCTTCAGCCTTTGGAGAGTAAGATGTCTAACCCGTGTTGAATGTGTGGTGGCTGGGGGGCATTTTCTATGTTGTGGAAAGCTCCCCCACCCAAACGTTCAAGCTGCAAAAGACCCAAGGGAGCAGGATGTTCAGAACTGAGCAATGAACTGGGACACTATTTACACCCAAGTATTGCAATTGCTGCTGTGAAGCAGGAACACCTTGTCCATCCTAAAATGGACAACAATATCCTAAGGTTTCAGCATTCAGGAGTTCAAATCTGGATGTAGAGCAAAGTCTTAAGACTTAATAACTCTAGTAAGATTTCCTATGATGGAGTCACAAGAAAGATTATCACTATGGTACATGGAATATCCACTGTGGGTTCAGTTGTGACTAGTTAACAATCTCCCTGGACTGGCAGCTAGAGCAAACAATACTTTTTCTCTTTAATTCATTAATGTGCATTCAAATGTTCTATCCTTTCACCTCCCAATTACTTATTAATTCCTTATTTAATAGCAGCTGTGGAACACCATTAAATGTTAAAGCTTAAAATTTAACAAACTATTTAGGCTTTTGTTTCTAACAAAAAAAAAAACAACAAAAAGGCATTCATCAAAGGTGGGGGTGGAGAAAAAGTAAAAAGTAGTGGTTTAAAGTTTAACTTGACAATACTGTCACACTAGCACATGGTCTGCTACTAAGAACAATATTGGGAAATCCTGAGTTCATGTAAACCAATGACTGCCTTCATTGTGATGCATGTTCTCTATTCTTTACTTCTCCTTTACAAAGAAGGTGATTTTTGTAACAGATCTTTGCCACGTAGTAGTAACAAGTGGTGTGAGAAACAGTGGAGAAAACCAGAAGCAAATCTCCAATCAAGAAATGCAAATTTAGAGCAAAATCCCCGTTGGTGGATCTCTTTTTAAAAGAAAAGTTGCATTTAAGAAATTACGAGGAAGCCAGACTGTCCTTTACCCTAATGCAAAATGTAATGCTCCTATGTAATATGCATGGACTTTAAAAGTTGAAAGCTAGTGCTAAATAGTGTACATAATTTCCATACACAGCAGGTAGTGAACCAAGAAAAGAACTGACACAGTTACCCTCGTTAAAGAGATGCACAATGGAGAACTGTTATGCAGTGTTAGCATACTGAAGGTCTATGCATCAGGGATGTTGCGGCTATTAACAGCTTAAATGTTCACTGTATTTTGTTAATTAGTGCATACAGCTTTTAAGCCTTAAATGTGTTTTAGAAAGTTCTCTTCTAACAGTAACACAGTCATTATTCCCTGGTGGGGATGGGAAGGGTTGATGGGGCTTCAACTGTTTCACCATCATCAATAAAATGCGCCGCTTAATAACACTGGACAGAAATGGCTTCTTTAAATTTATATTTGTGGTTAGCTAAAATGGAAACTTTCTACAACCTCTCTCTAAAACGCTGTATCATAACTAACATATTAGAATTATTTCACAAATTGGTTTTAGCTTGTTCTATCAAGAAATCTGTCCCTGTAATCTGTGCATTGGCCTTTATATGCTTGGCCTTTTAGGTTATTTATAGGACAGAAATCATGGTTTTATACTTCTTCATACAATAGAGGGAAATCCATCACCAATTAAATTCAGTAATTCAACTTGATACACTACATCTTTCCTTTCAGTTTTCTGTTACAGAGAGGTGGGGGGGAGAGAGGGGATAGAAATCAAAGCAGGCTACAACGTACAATTGTGTTTACTAAACAGTGATAAAAAAATTTATGATGATGGTTTCTGCCTATACAGAAAAATTCTATTTATTTTTATACATTAACATATGTGCACATCTATACAATTAAACTGTAAGGGAAAACTATCCACTTCTTTAGCTGTTTGTAATCAGAGCTACTCAATGTTGTCTTAATTTTTTATAAACAGTTGCAAGATAATTGTAACATCTTTCAAAAAATCTTGTATTTGGTCTGTCTCATTAGCATTTTGCTGAAAATCTTTATAGCTCAGCTTCTTACTTGTAGCCCAGTTCTCGCACTACCAGTTACAGGATAAAAGTTATTCCCCCACCAAGCAAATATTTTCCTTTGCAGTGAACATGAGGCAATGGGCTTTTATAGAGTAAACTGGTCTGAGAATGACTGAAAGATACAGAAGAATCTGGACATTTCCCTACACTGCATACTTCACAACTACACTGTATATTAAAATTCTGGAGCTGAACATCAGATGCTCTCTCCATGTCTCCACTTAACACAGATTAACACTCCTAATTTGAGGAACAGCCATAAGAGAATTTCAAAGATACCTCATAAACAAGACATCAAGAAGTGGAGAGCATCCGGTTGTATTTATACATTGATCTGAGTAGAAAGAGATAGTAATGGAGAAGTAGCATGCTCTCATGACCAAGATGTTCACAGAACTGTTCTGTTCATCTACAGAATTATTTTGTAATGGGATAATAACACAGGTGTTCTAGAAAATGTTCAGATAATGGTATTGCTTCATGAAAACATGAAAATACTGTCTACTATCTATTATCTTGAAAAAAAACAAAACTACTAAACAAAAACAGCTCCGAAAGCTCTTAATTCTGTTGATTACCAGACTGTATCAATGACTTGCTTGTATTCTTTCTAGCAGATTAGAAACACTGGTTGCACATTTAGACTTCGAAAACCAAACAAGTACTTGCTTGTTGAATAACCCTTTGGAAATCAGACATACTAAATGTGACACAATGATACTTCTTTAAATTGTTCAGAAAAGCCATCATAGCAAGCTCTCCAACATCAGTACTCTTTGATAGAAAATTACATACTTTGTCATGAAAAAAAAAAAAAAATTGCCTGCATACCTTTCAAAGAGACATATTCCTTGACCCAGTGCTCCAGACTAAGGCCTTTAAATTTCTGCACAAGAATGCTGCATGAAGGAAGCCCAGACAAAACAGACACTCGAGATGTTAGAAGATTGTGTAACCTCAATCTCAGACACTCCTCCTTCCCATACCCAGCAGAGATAGCACTACCATGCACCAAAAGAAAAGGCTCCCAGACAAAGAAATCCAAACCCTTCACCCTATTCTAAACACAAAATAAACCTACACAGGAAAGCGACTGCTCTCATTCATACAACTATGTATCACTTCATACACTCTTCTGAGCTACTTGGAAAATGTGTACTTTTCTAAATTCCAAACTAGCATTACCTCAAGCTGAAATATAGTAATATAGCAATATTTATTGCTCTTAAAAAGACAGCTAATGGCGACAGCAATTTCTTTACTTTGACTGTCAGAATTACAGAAAATCTTTCTTTTCATGCCACAGACATTCCTCTAGATAGCTTGCTACTATTCAACCAACCAGCTTCTCTAAACCACAGCAAGCTTTGTCAAACCAGAAGTGCTTATGAAAACAAGTTGTAGCAAGCAGTGTAGGCTGAACTGAGCTAGGATATTCCAACTGAAGACAGATTTTATTGCTAAACAGCACAACATAATGAATTTGCAGTACTAAAAATCTGTACATTGCTAGATAATCTGGTAACTATTCAAGCAACTACACACAAGCTTGTGCTATATATTAAAGACCAAATGTAACTACCAGCCAAATGAAAAAAAACCAACTGCCAAATTATTTAAATTTAAAACAAACGCCCCCCAAAAAAAAAAAAAATCACTCTCCAGAAATAAATATATGGTCTGGCTGACCACTGTGGTATACATGAAGTGAGAAGGATTATCACTATCCTCAAAATCATTCAAACCTTTAAATATAAAATTTCACATTCGCTGCTTGACTAAGTGATCTAACAAGTTTTTTTCCTCCCCAGAAGGGAGGAAAAATTAATTTCATTAATGAAGCAAAAATGCAAGCTGCCGATCCAACTGAGAGGAAAACAAAAAACAACCTACAAGACAGAAATTTGGACTAGGGGAAGGGAATTGTTAGTGCCACTTGAACACCCCATCACCACCACCACCCGCCCACCCCTGATTTTCACCCTGGTAGCTTGTACCCTTTGAATAGGACAAGTCCCTATCACAAAGCCATATATATCAGATACACAAAATTTTGTAAGTTGCATTCCTCATCTAAAAAAGAATGCTGTCCTCAACTGTGTAACCATTATGATAACCATCTGAATAATACTGCAGATACAATGAATTAAATGAAGAAAAGATTATCCTGAATTATTCTATCCCTTTAAATTACTTCAGGAACAGCTCAAACTCACCCTCAAGGAACAACTGACAAGGGGTTAACAACGTTCTCAAAAACCAAAACGTAAAACATCCAACATATCCTTATTATCTAACATACTGGCAATTTTTGGAGAATTACTAGCTGAATAGCAGTTTCAAGAGAAGGAAACCTAGCAATTCTATCTCTAATAAATCCATACTTTGCCAAGTATTTCTCTTTATCAAGTTGCAAAAGCAGCTTCTATACATAGTCTTCAAACATAATGTCACACTGTCTTGCATCTAATTTTATGACACATTACTGCTTTGGTTTTCAGAGTACAGTATGTTAGATACTCTCAGCTCTCAAGAAGGGCTGCTAGTAATTACAACAATTTTGAAAAGCACATTTAAATTTGATTTGCTATGTCCTTTGTTTCACAACACTGTAGACTATCGGACTGAGAATTGAAAAAAATTAATTATTCCAGACTACTTTTTACTTGTTTGTATATTTTATTTTGAGCTGCACCATTATCACTATTTATTATAGTAAAGTCTGTACTTCTCTAATCAAAGATTATATAATTTCACTAATTTTGAAGCCTAGCCAATGTTGGGATTTGGATGAAGGTGAACGAACTATGACTCAATCTTGAAAATACCATGTGATGTTTGCTAATAATGCAGTCTTTTAGAAAAAAATGGACTGGAGTCTTTCTGTAACTTTTTTGTTGTTGAAGAAGTTCATGTTCTGGGAATCCTATTAATACACTCTACTCATGAATTTTCCGGTAGTAAACACTTACAACAGACTAACTGCTACCTCTGGACAGCCAAGAGGAAGCTGCTAAGACTCTTGACACTAATTTCACAACAGTTATTAGAATCATAGAATCATCTAGGTTGGAAAGACCTCTAAGACCACAAAGTCTAACTGTTAACCTAGCACTGCCAAGTCCACCACCAAACCATGTCCCTAAGCTCCACATCTATGAGTCTTATAAATAGCTCCAGGGATAGTGACTCAACCACTTTCCTGGGCAGCCTGTTCCAGTGACTGATAACCCTTTCAGAGAAGAAATTTCTTCCTATTATCCAACCTTTCCTCTCTTGTCCTATCACTTGTTACTTGGCAGAAGAGACCCATACTCCCATCACTACAATTTCTTTTCAGGTAGAGAGAGTTAAGGTCTCCCTACAGTCTCCATTTCTCCAGGCTAAACAACCCCAGTTCCCTCAGCT
>VXBZ01003987.1:10679-24542 GCA_013399135.1 Heliornis fulica
TCCAGCCACTCTTCCCCAGGTCTGTAGCACTGCCTGGGGTTGTTGTGACCCAAGCACAGGACCTGGCACTGAGCCTTGCTGAACCTCATACAGTTGGACTTGGTCCATCAATCCAGCCTGTCCAGATCTCACTGCAGAGCCTTCCTACCCTCAAGCAGATCAACACTCCTGTCCAACTTGGTGTTATCTGCAAACTTAGTAAGGGTGCTCTTGATCCCCTGTCCAGACCAGCTCTGGGACCTGGGAAACACCACTTGTGACCATTCACCAACTGGATTTAACTCCATTCACCCCAACTCTTTGCGCCTGACCATCCAGCCAGTTTTTTACTCAGGGAAGTTTATGCCCACCCAAGCCACAAGCAGACAGTTTCTCCATGATAATGCTGTGGGAAACAGTATCAAAAGCTTTTCTGAAGTCTAGGTAAACAACATCCAGAGCCTTTCCCTCATCCACTAAGTGCACTTATTAATCCACTTTGGCCTGGGCTAATGGAGTATGTAGTATTTACTACTCCTCTTGAACATCATCTGCAAAGTATGAGCTGCTCATACTCCAAAAAGGGTTCATAATTCCTGCATCCAATGTGATGTATGCAAGTTATCTTTGTTATGTAGAGTTTGTCCACAGTCAGAACTGGTCCTCTGCATAGGCTCAGTACTAAGACTCCTGAATAACTATGGAAATATGGTTAATTAACAGAACAGACAAACTCAAGACAGGTGCTGAAATGCCAACAGCATCATTGTAGTTAGCCTGTCATGCTTGTAATAGTCTGTTCCTATATGTTCTCACAGCGCTGCAGACACTACTTTAGTACTGCTTCACTTGCATTTAATAGCACTGCTATAAATGTTTAACTCTGTGTAGCTACTCATCCTATTTTATCTTGGCCTGATACAGAATAAAAACATCTGTCAGATGGCTGCAACTAATAGCTGATCCTTAACCACAGTTCCACAATGTTTCTAGCATCTCCCCAGTGACCAAATCCTACAACTGCTCTTGCAATAGTTTTTGCTTTGAGCTGCAGCATACACATTATCAGTGGAATATTCTGCTTTAGAGAGGTAAATAATACTTTTTGGCAGTTGTTCCGATTTTGAAACATTCCTGCAATATTGGTGTCATTTTAACCACTACAAAAGTATTTTTATTGGCAAATATTTGTGTGTACCTCCTAATTGTAGACTGCAACTTTTTTTTTTTTAAAAAAAGAGCTTAGCCTGTAGAAACACCAAGCTAGATACCCATAACCCAATATTACTGGGATCAGCTGCGAAGCACACATGATGAAGTGGACAACCTCTAGATACAAATGTTATTGGTGCACATACGACACTGAAACAAATAAAAGCAGTGGAAAAAAAAAAACTGTTTTAAAAAAAAACTTTAAAACAGTTCCAATGCCCATTTTAGAGAAAATTACTATTTCATATGCACAAACAGTTAAATTATTTGGAACACTACCTGAAGGAAATTTGCTGCCGACAGCCTTTGTCCTCTACAGCCCAAATTTCCTATTGCAAGCAGGGTCTTGAGAGACTACTTTTCACACAGCTATTTGTTCAGACTCTTGGAATATGACCTAATTGGTGGCCAGAGATTCAAAATGTGATGCAAGAAGTATATTTCTATTTAGTTTTGTTCATTTCGTATGTTATTTTCTTTGGATTTAACCGTTTGTTAGAATTTTTTTCATTCAATATTCACTGAAAACAGCTAGTACCTAAGACAGGTATCTCATTACTTGGATGTGAACTATACAAGCTGAGTGTTTAACTCCTTTTACATTTAAAATGCCAAAAATGCAAAATATGAATGTGTTCTACTGTATTTTCTGTTCTTTAATTATTTTTCCATTGTATTAACACATGTTGGGCTGCAGTACAAAGGTGACCAACTACTGCTTAATAATTTGATGCCAGGGTGATCTTCTGCCTTCTATTTCATTTGTGTTTCCCAAGATAAAGAATATTTGAGTACTTACAGAAGAACACGGGACTGAAGAAAATTCAAAGGATTCCCTGTGGAATAAGTTCTAGCACATGCATGTACACATAGAAATGCAGGACCTACAAATGCACTGGAATTAAGATTAATTTGATTACAATGTGCAGTTAGCTTTCAGTAATCACAATATTAATCTAATAGCCCTGTAAACATCAACTGACAGAAGAGATCTATTCAAAGTTACAAGAGGAGTAAGGCAAACAAGGATAACCCCATTTTCCACCTGTTTTTGCTTCTTCTTTCTGATTTGCATGCAAAAAATAACATTAGGTGATACCAAGCTTTAAAAATCCACAACTGTTTCAAAGCCAAAAAATTAATCAAAAAATTATCATAATTATTCTACCAATAAGATACATATACCTGGCAGTAGTACAAGAAGAAGGACATTTTAAATAACATTCAAGTGTTTGGAATACAGTTTAATTACAATTTACATGGTAGTAATAGACTTATTAGGCTTAGCAACATTAAAAAACAGAAAATATATGTAATGTATTAAATCAGTATTAATGGTTAATCAGTGGTAATTAATCCTACTTAATATTTCCAAGTATACTGCAACTACCTAAAATAAGTTAGCACAGTACTCTGCTTTTCTATGAGGTTTAAAAGTTGTCTAGAGAATTTCTAATCCTGAAAGAGTTGACAACTACATCAATCCTCTCTGTTAAGATTTTCCTTTCTGATGGGATATACATTTTTGCCCACTAATAGAACATACATTTTGAATATTGTATGTCACTACAGAAACATGTCCAATAACTTAGATAAATCTAAAGATTAATTTTTTTGAAAAATATTCTAATATACTATGATTTTGTTTCAGGCCCACCATAACATGAAGAAAAAAAAAAAATAGGTATGTGCATCTAGAACATGCATCTATATTCACAATGTAGTAGGAAAATACTACCTAGTCTGACATGCTTTAAAGAGCTGAGGATAAAATAGCAATTTAGATACATTATATATATGGAAATTATTAAATGCCTACCATTATGACATCTCAAAAAAAAAAACCCCAAAAAACCCAAACCAGCAACTGTGATATTAGCACCTTCAATCAGAGGAGAATGTATAATGATATTAGAAATAACGGCTGCACTTACAATTCACTTAAACTACCCTAAGAGAACAGAATGGTTATATTTCAAATTAGTATCACTTTAACTCAACTGTAAGTATAAAGATTCATAGCTAGACAGGATAAGGTACAAATCTAACTTAGGATAATATACATTTAAAGACAAGATGGAAGATAGAGGCGTATTTGTTTTGTAAGTCTGTCTTCACACTGTAGTCTCAGATCTATGTATCCATCACCTGGGGTCACAATAGGGAAATGTGATAAATTATAAAATCTCTATTTAGATTTTTCTTAAAAAAAAAAAAAGTTAAAAAAACAGTGTTGCAATAATCAAATGAAATACATACTTTGTTTAGGGAAATGTAGGTATATCGACTAGGTGAATCTTATTTACATAGTGACTCATGAACTCTTGTACTTTAAATGAAATTTTCTGAATCCCAAGTTACGCAACTAGATTAGCAAGATAATAATGTTAACTGGAACACCATATTGATTTTTCAAATTTTAAAACTTTAAATTCTACTTTTTTCTTTATAAAAGAACTGATTTTTTTATCTGTGAGTAGATTCTTATTGCTACATCTATAATACAAAGCATGAGGAATAAAATGCCTTAAGAGTTGTTAAAGTAGTTGCATTTTTTTTTTCCTATAGCCTGTTAAACTTCATCTGTCTCAACTTGCAGTTACCATTACAAATGTTCCATTTACTAATACAAATTCCAACTATTTCTTAAGTAGTTAATATAGCTTCAGGGATACAAGAAAGTACATACAATATGAACTGTCTGGTACAGATGATGGGAATTTTCCCCCCCTGTAGATTCAAAAGCGATATGAAAACCAATGAAAAACATGCTTCTGCTATGACGCATTCCCTGCAGAAGTCTTACAAAAATTGTAGTATTGAATAATGTAAACATAAGGGTCAGGTTGCATCTAGAGTAACAGACCACACATTATGGAAGAACTTACAAGAAAAAGATTGCCAAATTTCTGATCTGCTACTGATTAGCAGAAGAATGTTATACATTCATTCCTAGTTGTAATCAAACCTTCATGCATATTCAAAAGCTAGAGTATGTGCACAGCAACAATAATCCTGCATGATGCTTCTTTACAACATTTCTTTAGTTATACAGGTCCTAAAGAAGGTAATTTGGGAAGCTGGTGAATTCTGTTTAATTTCACTACACAGAAAATCTACTCAGATTTCAAAAAGTACAAACTTGTTATAAATTACAGCTCACACTGGGCCCTGACCATAATAATAAACAAGGTACCGATCATTTTATACTGCTTAACACTTCGACTGCCTTATTTCTTTCACATACATATGTTTTACTTAGGTTCTCCTTCAAAAAATGTATGAAGGATTGTTGCTTTGTAGTTCGCAATTACACGTCTTTCCTAGAAGAGCACAGAATACCATACTGAGTGCCTATTGTGCAGAAATAACCCTGAAGGCTGTATCATAGCAGTATGCAGTAGAAAACCCTTACCAATTTTTCATCAACTGTGATGAGTTGCGTGTCTTGAGTTTGGTCCTGTGCCAGCCGCCATGTGGAAGTGCTCAGTGACCTGCGGTGCAAGACTTGAAGTTAAAAAATGATTCATGCAATGAGAAAATAGAGGCAGACAAATCTTACATAAACAAGTTACTTTAACAATATCCGTCTTGTAAAAAAAATTGAAGAGGAAGAGATGAGGGCACAAAAATCCTTTTTCTCCCCAATTAGTTCTGTCTGCTGAGTTTTTGGCAGACTCCCACTTAGCAGTTCACAACAGGCTGCACTTTATGTCAGCCTACAGGCTCTCTGTCACAGAGAGACTGCCAGTGGCAAGGACTGTACTGCTCTATATGAATGTACAGTAGCTGGTTTGTCACGAACAGACAGAAAAATACAAGGCTGCTGCAAGCATTCTGGAACTCTGATCCTCATAATGATGGCATCAGAGGAAAAAAATTCTAAATCTATTTATAATGGTAAAGCTCCGGTTCTACACTTTAACAACAGAGTATTAACAAATTTAAGATAAAAAAAAAAAAAGAAAAATAAGCCCTAAGATGATAGTTCAAACAGTATGTTCTGGTTTTGAGTGGGCAAAGCTCACAACTGGTCTTTTTCAATTTAAGTCAGTATGGGTCAGCTTACTCATTTCCAAGAAATATGATTAATCTTCTTGCATAATTACTAAACCTATAAGGTTCAGATGGAAACACTAAATCTAATTCCACATCACTGAATTAAGAAGTAAAAGTTGCTGTTAATTTGCATTATGTCACTTATATCAGGATCAGGCCGTTTGAGTACAAATCATCATTTGGCAAAAAAATGCTATGGCAAGTGAAACAAGCCAAAAAACCACAATTCTCTCAGCTAATAGTGTGCTTCACATTTAATTAAGGTCATTTTAAACAAATGAGGCACAGAACAGCAAGAATATAGACAACAGAACAGTAAGAGGGACTAAGCCACTTTAGTTTCAACTGTTCTTCAGAAGATTACTGAATCTGAGAAGCCAGACATGCTTACAGATGCAAATAAACTTCAAGATGTTGCCTATGGGATACTTACAACCCTGCTTGCAGTAATCTAACGCTATTGGCAACGTTTACCTAATTTTGAGGAAACCATCCAAAACTGCCTTTAAAAACACCGTTTTTGAAGACAAATTTCAGGACTTTCAGCAAATGTGCAAAACTATCCAAACTAACCTATCCCCACATAAACCGTAACTGTTGAACAGTCAAGAAAGGAATTTCAGGTCCAGACAACTTGCATGAAATCATTCAAAACCTGTAGAATTAAAGGATCGTATCTTCTGCCTTCCTCTACTAAGCCACAGAAACGTAACAGACCTAACCAGGGGAGCAGTCACCATAACACATGCAACCATCATGTCTTCTAATCTTAAATCCCTCCCTAATTTTTGCTGATTATGGTAAGAATGCATTTCAAATAAGAACTCGATCATTTAATTAACCTAACTGCTCTGGATTTAACATATTAACTAAACAAGCATTCAATTTTCAGACAATATTAGGATGGTAAAACTTTTAGGAAGTAAAACCTACACCAGAATTTGAAATTAGTGACTAAAGCAAGTCACAAGGATCTTACAAAACTAAGCAAGTGTAACAAAATTCAGTTCAGTAATATTTCAAATCAGATTCCCACACATCTACACTACCATCAGAGATTTCACTCTACTAAGTTACATTCCATCTGCCAGTAACAACGTCAAAAATCTCTGAATCAGGAACAAGCTCAAAGCACCAACTTTACAGAAACACCCATCTTTGTGACATGGACAGACACATCTGTTTCGATCTGAAATGACAAAATATGTCTGGAAGGGTAGTTTGAAGAACAAGATGAAGTTTTCAAGTGTGAGGGAGCACAACAATTTCATAAACATTGAAGTGATAACTACTCTGTTGGCTCAAAATCTATGTCTATGTTTCTGGCTCAACACAGCTGCCATTTTTTAATTTGTACACATTATGTACATGCACCATAGAAACAGAATAGAGAGGTACTGTAGTATGCTACAAGAAAATGCCTTTAGAGGGCCCTTATTCAAAAACACACCAAGAAAGAAGTTATCCTAAAAGACCTTAGGAACAAAAGCACCGCACTTGTCTTCCAGTGGCTGAGCAGCTGAAGCCACTAGATTTCCAACTTCAACCAAAATAAAAACATTGTAATAGAAAATATCATTTCTCCCCCACTCTGGGAATTTCGGTATTGAAGTAGTACTCTGCAGGTTTTCTAAAAGTTCATGTGATACAGCGGTTCACTACACTACATAAAATATGGTCAAAGGCAAACACTGGATTATGCAATCAAAGCCGTTCTGGATGGAAAACGTTAACTAGGAAACAAAAGTTCTCTGAACCATGCCTGTGGAGATGGCTGATGAATATGTAACAATTTGAGGATGCCGGGATTTAAGTAATAAGGCCGATCAGAATCACACTTTTCCTTGTAATATAAATGTAACTTGGAACAAAATTAAGCAAAATTCAGTTTGAACTGGGTTGCTTTGGCTTTCACTTTTGGTTTGGGGGCTTTTTTGGGATTTGTGGTTTTTGGGATGTTTTGGTTTTGAATTTTAATCAGCTTTTAATGCCATGCCCTTCCAAAATGATTACCACTCAGCATTATGCCATATGACATCACTTTTAGTCAGATAACTACTCTTTTTGGAAATGTTGTATTTGTAGGAAAAAAAAGATAAAGAGGTTTCATACCACTATCGTTAACAGGAAGAACAGGGTAAAAATACCACTTGATTAGAGGTTGGTAGAATCACTCTCTGAGATGTCTCTACAGTGCATGCAGAGGGAGCTCATTTTTTACACAAGATGTCTCTGTTAACTGGGCTAAACTGCAAGGCATCACACCTTGCTGTGACACACAATTCTAAACCATGATGATTTCACTTCTACAAAATCAGGTAAGTCAACTTCTGCATGTCATCATATTCAAAAGCCATTTCTCCTCAAAACACTGCTCTCAAAAAAGCCCAAGTGCTACTGGCATTTGCAGCCTTGAACATTTCTTAAACGTCTAGCCTTCTCTCCATCCCTGGATTGCAATGAGTTGGAAGGAACATGCTCTCCTTGATAACTTCCATTTTGAAAAGTGCTAGAAAACTGGTATTTGGACTAAGCTAGGAATGCGAAGTCCATGGAGGCTTCTCTGTGTAAAAATACATAAAACACGAGTTCTGTTTTGAAGATGACAGGCTGTTGATACTTGCATTTGTTGCATCTCTCACAGGAAAGCAATGGGAACTTAGAAATACCAGCAACTCTGAAATATCATGTGATCTGAAATACTACTATTTAAAAGGTAATAGAAAGTATTACTTGATTCCCAAATGGCTTGTTTAATTTTCAACAGGTTTAACTGCAAGTCTGTCCCTAATGTTAGGCACTTAACTGATGAGATAATCAGGAAACAGAACTTTTCAAACAACCCTCCTTTCAAACGCACACAAGTATAATTTCATCACTCACGTTTCCCCTTAGAAATTGTATAAACTTTACCATATTTATTTTACCTTAGAATTTTGGCACTTAAGTGCTCATTCAATTTAAAGTTTTTATATTGTCCTCAACAGTAATGAAATTCTTATAAAATTCCCATTTAATACTTTGCCTCTGCTCACATCCACCCTGACCTTGCAGAAGTATAAAACATACTTTTTATAGTTCCATTCTCAAAACATTTTCCTCCTTTCTTCTACTGCTGACCTCTGGAATCTGTTCTCTCTTTCTCTTGGTAAGCAACATGGATCCACATTTCTCGCTTTGCCTCTTTCTGACCGCTTATCCAAATTTTTGTGCGTGTGTCAAAACGTCTTGGGACAAGGTCTTCGACCAGGAAGTTCCATTTCTTACCCTGTTACAAAACTCATTGAACTCTGATTTAAAATCACTGTACACAAAATACTTTAAATAATAAATAGGCCAGCAATATAATTCTAAAGTTCAGAAACTTAGCATAAATTTTTACACATACTAGCTAGCAACAATAAACCCTGCTATCTTCTAGGTTCATTAAGATCCCATTCAAAACACAGACCAGACAAACTTCCTTCAGAGGAATAATCAAAGTGTGACAAGAGTCTAAGCTGGCCACAGGTCCACTGTGGATCTGCCCAAACATTTTTCTTACATTAAGCTCCCTAGTAATAAACAATCCAGCTTTTAAATGTAAAAGCCTGCAGTTATTTGAATAGTTAGCCTTTTAAAACAAAAATCCTTCAACATTATATAGGCAAAAGTAAAATTAGAGTCTATTAGAAAAGGTCACCCATGTTCTTTATGATCTTGAAAATATTTTCCCACATAGAATGTACATGGTTACTCCAATCTGCAGGTTTTCTAGTCCCTAAAAAGTTTTTATTTTATCAGAAGGTCTGTCTGCATGGCTGGTGAAGATGCCACACTTAGTTCACAAGGACTCAGACAGCAAAATTCTTCTCTTGAGAATTCAGATGCATCTAGGCATCACTCTCTAAATGGAGATCCTTTCTCTGTTCTCTACATGTTAGTCTGTCACATGAATATGGATGTGTTTCTGCATTTCCATAAACATGGATAACTCAACATGAATAAGCAGCAGCTCCTCTGGCTAGAGACAACCCAAATTGTTATTTTGCTTGCAATTATGAAAATGGCATTTTCTCTACACTCTGTACTATTGCATGTGGCGTTTAAATTCCTATTTTCCTAAAATTTGATTTGTATGACTCCATATCATTATTTTTCACTATTCCAATTTTATTATTTATTACAGTTAACTTAAAATGTACCTTTGTATGATACAATTTCATCTTTACCATCAACGTGATCATGGTCCACTTTCGGCATAAACTCTGCTTTAGCATCTGCTACAGAACAATACCTCTTAAAGATATGTCTGGGTTTCAGTGTTAGGAATTTAAAAAAGGTCAATGACAATTTTTCTTCCACAGCACACACTTCTCAACAGAGATATCAGAGACCTGAACATTGTATCTTGACTGGGTTATGGCTACAGTTTGTAATTTTATAATCTCACAGTAAATATGCCTGGAGACAAATGTAGAAATTATAATGTATAGAGACAAGTAGAAATTTGGGAAAGACTATATGACACAGTCTCATTAAATACTTGTAAAAATACTCTTACATTTGTTCAGTATCATGAAATGAATTAATGATGATTACTAGTGAAAATATGAATTTGTACAGTTCAAGTATTTCTCTAGGTATTGTGTATCCTGAAAAAACAAATGCTGTGATTGTGAAAAAACAAATGTTGTGATAATGTAACTACTTGTCTTCCACAAGCAGTATGTACTTCCCTTCCATCACCATCTGCTGCTCCAGCAAAGTCACAAATGGGTTCCATATCTCTGCTATATAAATGGAGAAGGGTCAATTGGGAAGCCACTGGAAGTTCTCCAGTCTTACAATTCTACAATATTCACACCACTATCAAGTCTCTCAACCATCTTATCCCACTGTGGTATAAGGATGTAGAATAGTTCCTTGTTTCAGAGGACATACTTGATCTTCCCTTCCCTTCATACTTTTAGAGGTCCCAGCCCTGCTGACACTACTAAGCAGTTCTGTTGGTGAGCTAGAGCAACCAAACAGTAGAAGAAACGAACAGCAAAAAGTAATTTGTAATAGCAGGATGAAGAATATTTACCTTGGTAGTTTGGGGTATCCATATTCAAATTCTACAATTCAATAAATTTGGACTTCTTAAATATCTTCAAATAACATATGCCTAACCTTCATATGTTTTTAATTTTTAACTACATAAATGAAAAACTAAGTGGAAGTCTTACAAAAGAGAATGCTTGACACAGAGCCTCTAGCAACGTCACAAAAATCCCCATAAGCGTAATGGAAGGCAAGAAGCAGCCATATTTACAAGGCATGAATCTGCCTTCTGCAAAGAGCAGTGGTGCGACTGGCATGTTACAGAACACGAAGATGTAAAGACTTGTGTCTACCTGAACTAATTCGGTAGCTGAGATTTAATTCTTTGCAAGAAAAGGACTCCTTAACCTCTTCATGCAAGACATCTGTTTGATCCATTAGCACCCCCTTTTGGTCAGCTGCTGGAGATAGGGTAAAGAAAACCAGGTATCACAGGACTGGGTGGGTATCAGACCACCACACAGAGTTGAAACAAAATCTTGAAGAAAAGCTCACGCACCTCGTAACAAATAAATGCTGTCATCTAGAAATAAGTCTAAATGGTGTTTTAAGTAAGAATGATCAGACACCAGTAGGTGTAATTATACATCTATGCAGAAGCAGAAGCCGTGATGAACAAACATCAGAACAGACAACATTGAACAATCATTCTTAGAAAACCAACCTCTTTTAATATTATGGCCTTTATCAAGAATCATATAAACTTCACAGCATAAAGTCACCACAGAAACTACATTCTGAAGAAAAAGAACATGGAAACACTACCAGCTCAGATCTTACACAGTACCCAGCCTTGTCACACACTGCAATTAAGTAGACTAAAACCAAATCAACATAATGTTTTCTCATGCAAAATACAGACAGTAATGATTGGCTGTCAAATACAGTACAGATCACAGTATTCAGACTCAATACAATGTGTTTTTATAAAGACAGCTTGTAAAGTTGAACTTGTGGGAGATTAACTTAAATAAAGTGGGATAATACTTCCTCGGTATTAGATACACAACTGTAATTAAACTGATTAAGATTTAACAGAGTCAGTGGTATTTTGTTTTTAGGATAGACTTATTTATTACATTCCAACATAAACAAAATATGGAATATAATGCCAAACATTGCCTGTGGAGACCATGCCTTGCTATTTTGTAGTATGAACTGCACGAGTAACTTTTGGGTTTGGAGGAAAAGCAAGTTCCCCATTTATAAATAGTTACATTCTCAGACAATATTGGCACATCATAATTTTTCTTTTGCCTCCAAAATGTTAAATTATTAAGATAGCAAATTTTGTTTCTGAACTAATGAAAGGAATACACATTTGTTTATCTGAAACTTCTGTATTAAGTGGCAAAAAGATCAAAATTTAACTAAAGTATATAAACACTGCTTCTACCTGCTAACAAGTTCATATGTTATATATGTTTTAAATGTACACATATATATATGTGTGTGTGTTTGTGTGTATATAGATATTATTTCCAGATCTAAATTTGGAAAACAGGGCAGGAACTGATTGTGCTTTTCTATCAGGCAAACCTACTTTATGAAAAAAAAAAAAAGCAATGGCAATATAATCTATTGAATAAATATGAAAATAACTTTAAGCATTTGACTTCTGGCTTGTAATTTACTCTGCATTTTCAAAGGTAAATGTTAAGTCACCCTGCCTTTAGAAATATTAAATATGTTAAATTTTCACGTAGCAAATACCTAAGTGGAAAACAGTAAAATATTAGTTATTTTTAGGTTCTACTTTAATTATCTCACAGACATCTACAGACAATCAAGATAACAGCTGAACCACAACATTATGCAAATACAGCTTCCAGAACTACAGTAGGACCAGAGCAATTGAATTATGTCCCCGGGGACAAAAGTCAGCTCTGTTAAAACACAGCTTGAGATGCTCAGCATCAACTTCCCTCACTTAAACAGATTTCTCAGTGTCAACAGGAAATGAGGAAGGTTAGTGTTGACAGTGCAAGTCTGCACTGTCCTGGATTCAAATGGGGCTTGTTTGAGCTGCTCTCTAGCCAAATGATTGAGCTGACACGACTAGCCACACAACAAAGACCGGCAGGACACTTCAGATGGCAATGAAGCAAAATGTCCTCTGAATGAAGATGGCAAATGTCCTCTGCCAATGACCAGACATTCAGCAGAGGCTGGCTCAACCTACTCCTGATCAGCTACACAGATGTCTCCTCTATGCTTTACGGTGCTATGCCTTGTAGCACAACAAGGCCTTAATAAGGTAGATACAAGCATGGCACAATCATACATACAATGAAAAGAGCTTGAGCTGAGTTCAGGCAAAAATCCATTGAACTAGCCTGGGTGCGAGTCAGCACACTGGAAAAATAGGGCTGCACAATCCAAAAACCTTTCTCTCAAAAGTCCAAGGCTGACATCAGACTGTATCTCAAAATGCTTGGACATAAATGCAGACATTATTTGCAACTAAACTTCTGATCAAAGTCACGCCAGTGCTTATAAACCCTCACATGCACGGACTCTATGACAGTGGTCTCTCCCAGCTTACAGCTGACAAGAAACAGTTCCAAGAAGGAGCTTAACACATTATGAATAAAACAACACAAAAGTAGTTAAGTATTTTTGTAGTAGAAGTAACAAAACTTATTACGAAAGGAGATTTGGTATACTATTTTTACAGCAATAGAATGCATAATTTATAAGATTCTGATCTGCTGCCAGGTGACAGGAGCTCTGAACTACTGACACCTGTACAGCTGCTGATCAGAAGTTTCATTACATGCTACTCTCCAAACCCTAGAAATTAACCTCAGATAAAATCTGAGACCAGCAAATTCCCTGTGAACCAGTGAAAACTTCTTGACAGCAAGTCAGTCAAAAGGCAAATAATACTGGAAATGCTGCACAGCCCATGTCAACTATCCACTGAATTTCACATTGTCTATACTGAAAGCATAGCAAAATTAAAAATTATGGGGGAAAGTTATATAGGGAGTAAAGGCAAAATACACAGGTGACATATTTGCTCTGTTTGTACTTTCTAAATGTCAGACTTCTCCCCACACATACACACTCAGGCATTCATACAACTAGACAATAACTAAAAACTGTGCTCTCTTTATAGTAAGAACAACAAAAGTCAAAGGGTTTAATTTGAAAACTGTGAGGAATGAAACTAATGTTCCACAACCCACCTCTTTCTTAGGGAAGTCTGTGCATTTTGAAAAAGAGCCTTTGAATCACGTAAAATTAAATAGAAAATGAGTAAAGATGCCTCTGTGTTTGCAAACTGGTTTATGGCATACAACAGCCTTGTACTTCATCCTTATCCTTTTCCCTTGATTTAGTCTTCCTATTTGACTGCACTTATGGGCTTAAGTAATACTCATTCTAAGTAATACTAATTCCTAAGGTAACAGCAAGGTCTGTAAAGCATGGCATATAGCTAAAGACAAATTCTTTATTATTTAATGTCTTCAAACACTTGAACTGTAAACTACTGAACTGCAGTACACAAAAAAAAAAAAAAGG
>VXBZ01003987.1:28067-45409 GCA_013399135.1 Heliornis fulica
CACTTCTTGACCTCAGTCAAGCTGGGTGCTGTGACCACTTCCCTGAGTAGACTGCTTCAGTACTCGAACACCCTCTCAGTAAAGAACCTCTTCCTAATATCCAGCCTATATGTGCTGTCTCAGCTTCATGCCATTCCCTCAGGTTCTATCCCAGGTTACCAAAGAGAGGAGATTTGTGCCTACCCCTTCACTCCCCCTCGTCAGGAAGCCATAGACCACGATGAGATCTCCATCTTCTCCAGCATGAACAAACCAAGGGACTCTCCTCATAAGCTGTTAATGACTATAAACATTTACTGTAACTATTAGTACAGAGAAAGATTTTTTTTAATTTGGGGGTTTATTTTTAAACTGTTTCTGAGAAGGTTCAAGCTTCTCTACTAACTATATAAGCCTTTCACCATTTCAATCTCTTACAACGGACAATTTAATCTATGGCAATGTGGCCAAGAGCAGAAAAGTCAACAGCTGCATGGTGGGGAGGCATATCTTTAATTTCTAGTTTTTATCAAAATTTCATTTCTGATCCTATAATAACAACAATAAAAAAACAAAGAACAACAACAAAAAACAATGCACACAGATTTGATTAATTCAGAAAGAAACAAAAATGCACAAGTTTAAGAACAGATATTTTCCTGGCACACAAAGAATCACATAAGACATAAAAAACTATGAACAAGACAGTGTGTTAATCCCAGAAAGAAGAAAATTACAATGCTGTCTTTGTACCTCCAGAAATTTACCTCATGCCTTAGCATGCTTGAAGGCAGTGCTAAAGTTCAGAAATTTCTTTTAAAAAAATACTGGGAGAAACAGTCACAAGGTTGGGAATGGAATCTCTACCATACTAAACAGATGATATGTCCATAGAGTAAGTTACACAAAGACATCAGGAAAAGTGACACTCAAAAATGACAATGTGGATAAAAGTTAAGAATGTCAACCATATTAACTGTAAATAGTGTTTTATGCAGTAGCATGAATTTAAACAGCAGGTGAGAATTCCTCCGATGCCACAGGGAAGACCTATTACATTGGTCTAATACACTAAGAGGTATACTTTGGTCAAGTAAGTCCTCCATGGGGGCTACTCAAAGCTTTCTATTTCCATTTCAAATGAGACATGGAGCACTCTTATACCCTGCACCCTGCTTCCGACAATGCCAACAGAGAAGGAAAAAGCAAGAAATCTAAACCACCATTCTGGTTCAGCAAAGGCACTCTGACCTTGTTGTAAAGGTGTATATCCACGAACACCACACCAGTAATGAATAAGATGGCTTGTTGCTGTCCCGTCAACTCTTAAAGGACAGAAGCAAGTAGCTACAGGTTAGCAATTCTGAGATCCTATGTAAAATAAGGCCTCAACTAATCCCAACTGTCAGAAATCTCCAAGTGCCAGACACCATATGATCATCAAAGTACATGTGACTACAAAAACAACCACTGATGGTGCTTTCAGTCACAGTGAATATGCAAGCTTTGGCTGCTTACAATACACAGAATCATTATTTGAACAGCATGGATGGAGTTAAAAGAAATAGGTTTTAAATTAGTTATATTACAATTAGATATACAAAACATCTACTACTCTCAAACTAAAGCTTCAGGCTGTCTGCAAGATAGATGCACAATCACTGCTGCCTGGAGTCTTGTTTTTAAACTTATGCTCATTAAGTGTTCAAATTGGAGTGTTTTTCATCTTTATCTTCCCTCGCTATGTTCATTTGTCTCCGTGCATTATTCAGCCTGAGACTGCCCCAAATTTCCATGTCACCACAATCTAACAACCAAAAGGCTCACTGGAGTTTTATTCCACATTTCAGTTTATATTTTGATTCTTCTGCAACACTGTAAAATAGTCTGATTCACTGTACTTTTGCTGTTATGCATTAAAACCAAGATAGATATTCAAGATAAAATATATATTTAACTCAATTTTACAATTTTAAAGGTCTTTTTTCCTCAATGAATAAACAAAACAAAACTATATGTAGGCATCACTTATACAGCAAGGGCAAGACTTCAATAAACTTCTTCCCTGGTCTTACCTTGACATTTTATTCCAGGTACAGCTTGCTGATGCAGTCAGCCACTGGAACTAATTTTGAGGAAGTTAAATGCTGCAGAACTGGGCTTTTTTTTAACTCACAAAAACCAAAGCTTCTGATGTGTCTGGACCTTAAACCAATACACAGACAATATCCCTAGCAGTATCTGACAGTAAGTAGCAGACTGACAGCTGGATGAAATACTATGTAATACAACCACTGCAACATAATATCTACTCCAAAATTGACAAATGTCACAGTGGCTAGCACTAACAGTGGTTAGTGTTTCTATTAACCAGATGCCATTACAGCCCTGTGTATCTTTCTGTAGCTCTTGTCTACTCAGATCTAGATCTGGGGAGTACATCTAGGCTCTATTTTACAATATGGTTTAGTGTGAACATACAACTAAAAAGCCAATGCTATTTTTAAAAAAAGGGAAAAAAATCAAAACAAACAATAACACAAAAGAGTTAGCTAGCTATATTGAGAATAAAAATAACTTTTAAAAAATGGTAATAAAACTCACATGAAACTTAAAGAAATGTCACTGCATTACTGAAAATACACCCTTTAATCAAGTTTTGGATGTAGATAATTAAGAGGTAAAATTTGATGTAATTAGATAGGACAGACAAAAAAAAGGTACAACTTCCCTTCTGAAGAGGTCGAACTCAGAGAAGCACATCCCACAGAATTTCAAGCTCCTGAAACCTGGACAAATCTCACAGCACAAAAGCTTCAAAACTGTGACCTCAACAAAAGAGGCACTTCTACTTTCTGTATCAGCTCAAGCCATCTGCTGATGGTCTGTAAGGGTCACCACCAGACAGAATAATGATGGGACTCAGGAATCACTGTTTCGCTGATTTAAACTGGAAACAAAGAACTTCATAAAGATATAAGAAAAGTTGCTGCATCTCCTAACTTTGGACCAAACACTAATTTCCTTGTTATGTTACCAGGAAGCAGTTCAAAATCATCATGCATCTTGGGCATGCATAAAATATGTACTGATTAATTCAATCACTGCACTAGAGGATGTCATCATATCCATAAGAACCAAATATAATACAATTTCACACATCTCTACTGATCACTGAACTTGGGTATTATTTGGAAAATTAAACTACTGCTTGTAGGTTCGAACTCAAATCCCACAGTGCTGAAACAATAAACTACCTTACCCTCATAACTTAATTTAGGCTAATAACACAAAACTGTAATTTAACTAGGTTGTACCAAACCTTACTCTGAATCTGAGTCAACAGAGGCATAGTGCTGAAGTGATGGAAGAATCATTCAAAGGACCTCATATTTGACAATACCAGCAACTTCTTCAGTTATTTCCTAAGAAGAGTATTCACTCTTACTGTGAGTAATTCTAATAGCTATATTTATTTTAAGACACACATCAAGCATAGTGGTATAGTACACTTTTCCTAGAGATTGACAAACGCACAAATTATTCCAATAATAAATTAACTGTAACAAAGAAGCTACTTGCACCAAACTCCATCTGTCAAAATATTTTTCTGAAAGTAAACCAGTACCACAGGATCTGTATATCCACTGCAAGATATACTGAACACCATTAGCTTCTCATAGGCTTTTGGATAGTTATTGATTGTTAAAACTGGAAAATAAGCTTAAGTGGTTTGTATTTAAAAGCTTTCACAATTATGTGAGGCATGGAAGTTCCCTTATCCCACTTTTACAAGATGAAATGTGAGATAATAAAGCTAGAAATGTGATTTGTATAGTGCCAAGCTTTGAGCTGTCTACTGAAATAGATGATATTTGTGTCATCTAGAGTTCTGGTGAAATACAAAGGATTATATAGTATACATGAAATGTATCCACAAAGGAAAACAAACGAAGAGCTGCCTTCAAGAAGCCAGAGAAAGTACAGAAGCAAAATATAAGACTTTCTCCCATAAACCTCTGATTTTATTAGTCACTTTGAGCTTCAGGAAGACATCTTTAACTTAAAGTTTACAGCTCTGAATCCTTTTCTGTCAATATATATTTTGATTCCCCCCTTCCAAGCAGTGAGAATGCAGAGGTTGCTTAACAATATTTTTTGTATAAAACAGTAACTGAGAAGAGGAAAGATGTAACTTTCAGTGTCAATCTCAAGAAAATAATTACTGTAAAAAAATTATGCAATGAATGACAGCCTTAACTGTTTCTTTATACTGCGAGAATTATTTTATTCTAGAACATCTTTTCCTTGTTCCAACAAAAATTTTATTCTCACTCTTCTAACATGCAGTGACTACAAAAATGTTTAGAATTTAAAGTAAGAGTGACTCGTAGTGCTCTTCCCTGCCCCTTCTCCAAGAAACCGGCAGATATAAGATCAGGCCATGCTCCTATGGAATGTGAAGTGAAAGCTCCAGTCTCCCTCTGGCAAATATTCTCAACCTCCCTCTTACTGAAATACTAAAATATTAAGGGACACTACTTGTTCAGTCTCTATCTCTGAAAATCTAAGGAACTATTTCAAAGATGACAACATAAGAGTCCCTACGTTACATTTTCACATTATTCATTCCTGCCTCTGCTACATCCTGCTGTTTGTTCTTGGATAACTGCTTATAAGGTAGTGTTAAAACTTAAAAATAAACAGAATTATTCTTAACCTGAACCAGCTGACAGATTCAGTTTATCACATTGCATAGGCAATAGTCGCTGTCAACACCACAGAGGAAGAGAAGGGCAGAAACAAGCAGTCAAACATGAACAGTAAGTTTCTGCATTAGCATAGAGGAATTCCTAAATTCCCATGCATAGGTTCCAAAGCATTTTTCTGAGACTGAGGATTAATTTTGAGCACAGCAAAACAGGTGCCATTTTAAAAGGGAGGAAGATGCAGTGACCAATGGGGCAGTCACAGGATAAAAACTGGGAAAAAACAGCATGGCTGTTGTCCTTCTTTCTCTACATAAGTGTGCATATGTAGCTTTCTATGCATGTTTAGACACCACAGATTTAAAAATACAATACTGGAACCGTTTCTATGTACATTTAAATGTAAAGATTTAAGTAGCACAGAAAAGCAATCGCTCAAAATCAGTGGCAGCTACACTGAATTATCTCTCCTGATTAGAAAGAAATCTCACCAAAAAACTAAGTCCCGTGACATGCACTTAAGTAAACATGCGCACACACCTTCAACTAGAGGCTGGGCCATATACTGGACTTTCAATACCGACCTCTGCATTAAGAAACAGCAAATTGTCTCCAAAATTAGAAAGTGAGTTCCAGTATTATGTCGGTGATTCAGTGAAAGAGTAACTACATACCCCTAGAAAACGGGGCAGGGGACACGGGCGGGGTCACGGACAAGGACAGTTACGGGGAGCCGGAATAGGGTCAAAGGGTGCAAATCTCTGGGAAGACGGTGCTGGAGGTGGAAGGAGCCATCGTCCCCTCCGGCTCCCTGGGAGCGAGGCAAACGCTGCCCGCCACGGGCCGCCTTTTCGATCAGCTCCCGACCTCCGGGCGCTGCAAGGACACCGGGCAGGCGAGCGCGGTGAGGAACACGGCAAGGACAGGGACGCACAGCCCCGGAGGAAGGCCTCAGCCAGGCGCCCTCCGGCAGCCTGGCCACCCCCCACTCGCGGCTTGGCCCTGCGCGGATCCCCCGGCCTAGCGCCCGAGGCGGCCACCGCGAAGCCCTAGGCCTGGGTCAGCCTCTTCGGGAGCGNCGCTCCTCGCGACAAGGTGCCTCAGAGCCGCTGACATTGAGAGAGCCGCCGCCATGACGCTCGCAGCAGCCCCTGGGAGACGGCAGCGTCGCAGGGCCAAACCTCCTCCGCCCAGACAGGAAACGCGAAGGCGGAAAAAGGGAGCGGGAGGGGCGAGCAGAGAAGGGGAGTGAGTGCGGTAGCGGCAGGGCTGGGCGAGGGAGGAAGGGGAAATTGGGGAGTTGTTGGCATCCTGTCGCCAGCACTGGGGAAGGTGGGGCCTGAAGCCCCGTGTAAGAGCCATGCATAGTTTTTTTGGGGCACAGTCTCTCTGTTTTCTGTCAGCTTCAGGCACGACGCCATCTTCTCGATGGCAGGGGACAAGCCCTGGGAAGGATGGCACAGGCCACTGGGCCAAGGAGCTTGGCCAGACTGGCTGGTGTGTGCCTCTCGGGTGGGCCAGCAAGTCGGGGAGGGCATGGTGGCCTCAGAGCCATAGTGCCCTAACACCTGGAGCCCCTCCAGCTTGAGCACAAAAGCTGTGGAATTGGTATTCTCGGACCCATTCGTTCCCATTACATTTCACAGGCAAAATGGCACACTCCATACAGAAACATCAAAGCTTTGTTACTTCTACTTTGAACTTGTCGGGTTGGGTTGGTTGGGGTTTTTTTACTATCTTTTAGTTTCACTACCTAGAATGGATCCGTGCACTTGGTTCACTAAGATAAGTAAGTCTCTAGCATATGGTGGTACTTCTAAGAGGTCTGCTTTGTTCTAAAACCAATTCCAGCCTTCTTATGTTCAAGCAGGGAAGACTGGCAATACATTTGTTCTCTTGAGCTGGAGTATATTTTTAATACATTAACTGCAAAAGGGAAGTAAATAATGCTACTTAAGCCCAGGAAGCACTTTGATGCTATGTTCATGGTTAAAGACAACAGATTGCTATAAATGAAGAGTCAAATACGATAGTGTTCAGTGCCGAATTCTCAAACAGCATCAAGTTTCTGAAAATGTGTGGTGCAAAAGCACACTGTTAAAGTAAGATCTGTAATATTGTGAAAGACTCAAAAGATTTTGGGCCTGGGGGTGGTGGTAGGGGAACAGGTGATGTTCTTAAAATCATTCTAATTATATTAAAAATCTTTTGACATTTTGAAAAAAAAAAGCTGAAGTTTCAGCTTCGGTTCTACTGAAGACCTGAAAAAAAATATTGATGTTTGTTGACCAAAAAAGTTATGAAATTCCTACAGGAGGAGATGTTGGTTTTGACTAAGTGTTTATCTGTTTTTCCAGGAGAAACTGGCCTTTTTCTTGATTTTGACAGCAAAGTTTGACAGGGTCAGATACAAAAATCATGCATAAGCAAGTAAATTCAGCATTTTTCCACCCCAAATAAGAAGAATAGTACTTCTAATAAAAAGTTAAAAAGACTTTTCAATTAATATCTTCTGCAGTTATCAAATCAACGGAGCATTAATTTTCTGTGAGAACAAACAAGCAACACCTTTGTATTATATAATCCCAATTAAATGTCAGACCTAGAGCCATTATTTCATAGTCTTTGTATTGAGCACAGGTTGCAAAACTCTTTCACTTGTAAATCATCCTAATATAATGTTTCACTCTGAAATATGTAATTTTCTACACTTTCTTCTCATCAAATATATCTGAATTGTGGGGAAATCAAAATGTATATTGTTGTTCCTTTTCAAAACAGCAACAATGCTGCAGAAAAAGTAGAAAATCCAGTAAGGACAGTGATTTACAAATTGGGTGAAATATTTAAAATTAGTATAGGAGTATTTAAAATTAATTTTTAAGTCATTTGTGAATATGTTCAAAGTCAGGTGTAGTAAGAGTGACAGCAGGAGTAATTTTCTAGCAATGAGAACCTAAATGGGGAGGTAACAGCCTTTGTTAAATGCAGATGGAAAAACCCTACGAACTTTTGAACTTACCAGTTTTTCTTCAGGAGTTTTGAAAGACTTGAAAAACTGTGTTCCCCAAAGTTGGTTTTTTTTTTAATTTTTTTAAACTGTATCAGTTAGCAGCCTAATAATGCATGCTATATCTTGCACCAAAACTTCAGTCGCATTCAGAAAGGTCTGCATGTCAGGAAATTAATTTTTTCTCTCTCTTCCAAACTGTTTTTCCCATGCACAAGTGTTGGAAGGTTAGCGATTTACTCAGGTTTACTTCAGCTAACCTGAACTTGTTCCTTTTGTGGTGCTTCAGCTGGGAGAAATGTTCTGTGTGGAAGCAGAGGAAGATTTTAGCTGTTCCAAGGCAACGGTGGTTTCATCAAGCCAGTTGCCCTTGAGGGCTCCATTCTAAACTGAGGCAAGTTATTTGAGACTGTCTACTTTGCATCAGCTGGCAGATCATCATAGCCCAGCTGAAGACCTTTGGGGTAGATCCAGCTTTTGGAATCTGTGTATTTGGTAACTTCTTTCACTGTGAGAGATGGAGCCTGCAGTTTGGGCAGCATGTGAAGGGTCCTGTGCCTGACATGGCTTAGTTCTTTGAACTCCTGCTCTCCCTGCTACATCTTCTTTGTGTGGGGGAAGGACAGAGGTAGCACACGGCAGCTGGAATTTGGAGCTGCCACCTCATTAACTGAATCTGTCAAAGGAGGGTGCCAAATTCAGGAGCTGTCTTTGGCAGCTGCACAGACAGGACTGTCTTGTGCTAGATCACAGCAACTGATGGGCTTGAGCATGTGTGCAAGTGAACGTGCTGCTAATTGCTAGCACAGTCCCTGGAACCGTTTTGGCCCTGGCCAATTAGCACTGTCCCAAACAATGTCTGAGCACAGTCTGGGAACTAGCGTGGGCCTGGGACTGTTCCTAATAAGCCGTGTGGATGAGGCCATTCTGGGTTTTGGATTGTATTTTTGGAGCAGGGAAGAGGGGAAAGAGTATAGCTCCATGGATGTGAGCTGTGCCACGTAAGCTGAGCTGCATCAGGGGTGCAAAAGGGTCCTTAGACTGTTTATTTACTAATGTAAATGTAACCATAGCATTTGTTGCTGAAGTATTATTGTATAGTAGTCACAAACACAAGAGACTATTTCAAGACAAAAAACCATAGCTCTCCAGAGACAGCATGTGTGGCAATTCCAAGTACACAGTTTACCGTGAAATTAATATGCACCAACACTCCCTTGCAGTCTGGTGCCTGAGAAAGGGAGAGATAGGAATTTTTCTGTGTCCCACTATTTCCCCAGGTTTAGGAGTAGACCCGTGAGGTGCTCCTATATAGGTTTAGTTGAATGCATACTGCTTTATCTGATTGCCTTCATTTTGTGTAAATGTATTTACACATATAACTCATCACCTTTTTAAATCAGCATGTCTTAGGTTAAGCTAATTACTCTGTGTGTGCAGCAGTCTTAGAAAATTTAATGCTTCATGCTGTATTCCCGAAATTACTTCAATGCATCAATTTTTGAGGTGACTGCAGAAGAATGATTCAAAGTCCATACTTTCATGAAGTCTTAAACTTTTCATTCATAATTCTGGCTGCAAGCTGGTCTTCTGTCACTGATATACTGTGAAACGCTGTCCCTCAAGACCGAAAGAGTTCATGTGCCAGCACTTATTGTGCTGTACAGTATGCTCACAGTTCCTATTGTCTCACTCTATGAGAAAGCTTATTAGCTTAACTAAGCAGAGTTAGAGTCATATCTTTTCTTACATATGTGAGCTGCACAAACTGTGAGAGTTGGAGAGGAAAATTTAACCTTTTACTTTTTTTACTCGGCAAGGCTGAGTTTGCACAGCTTTAGCAAATCAATTCTGGTACAAATAATTTCATAGTCCCAAATAAACCACAGTTAGCAGTGACAAACGGAATTCTAGAGCTAATCCTTAATGTATTGTTGCTTTGAATTGGTTTGTTTTCTTCTGGGTGGCACAGAGGAACTATGTAGGAAACAATAGCATCAGTCTCAAAAGATCTCGACAGTCCAATGCAGCAAAGAAATGGTAGAAAAGGGGTACAACGCACACAAGCAAACTGGTTATACTGGCTATAGTTTTGTGTATTCTCAGTTCCATTTTCTTCTTTGGTTGTATTGCTTTAACATACAGAAGCTATGTTTTCAGTGTTGGATAACTCTCAGATTCAGACCCTTCAGACATCTAAGCTTGACATCTTAACACACTAAGTAATTCACATTAATTAACTTCTGTAAGACTGGAACTTAGTTTTCAAAATACTCATCTTTAGTTTGGAATTTTTAGTTTGAAAATTTTATCTTTGTAAGAGCTTACTCTGCAACTGATGACTCTTGGCTTCCTTCTGTTCAAAATAATTTATTTTGCTGATGAAATACCATCTGGAGTTATGCTTGCAGGTTTTGGTTTGTTGGTTGTTTTTTTTTTTTATATATATATATTTGTAGTGGGACAAAGACTATTATTTTTGCAAACCTTACCATGCTTTAGGTGTCAGGATAAATTTAATGGGAGAATTTATCCCAAATGTCATTTTTTGCATTGAAAGATGAGTTACCATAAGAACAAGATGTTTTGGGATTTTAGTATTTATTTACATTCTCTATATGGCAGCCAGGTTGGTAAGGAAGCTGGCAATATTCTCAAAATCCATTTGATTGCATATGAAATTTAAAGTGCAGTTGGAGCTGTCTGGATTTAATTTCCGCCCCTCCGCCACCCGCCGCGTGCCACCNCCCGCCTTTTGGATAGGGGAATAAAACAGCTCATACGGGAGAAAAAAATTAAAACCAGGCAGAGCCAGCCCCATTGTAAGCTTCACATGCAATCAACTGGCCTCGCAGGGAAACTCCCCTTCCTGGCTGCACTACTGCCACTGGTGAACCACAATTTAAAAAAATAAAAAATAAAAAAAAAAATCACTTTTTAGACTCCCTGCTTTCAAGCTAGACATTGACATGTGAACCAAAATCTTCTTTTTAACTATTGCCCGGGAGGCCACCAAAGAATCCCAGCTGACCCCCTGCCATCAGAGTGAGTGATGGTCGGCTGCTGGTGTTGCAGCTCACTTCCCCCAGGCTGCCACCCTGAGAGATCCCACCATCCACCGTCGGTGTGAGTGACATTAGCCCACTGGGCTTTGAAAACACTTTTCAGGTCGGTCATCGCAGAGAGATAGCTTCCTTCACACACACCATCAGGGTGAGTGACGTCAGGCCACTGGGGTTTAAAATACAGACCCTCAGGCTTGCTAAGCTGACACTGCTGAGAAATCTGCTTTTATTGTTTTACATCAGCAGGGACCTCTTTGTCTTTTTTTGCATTGTTTACTTAGAAGCCAGCCTCCCCCTTCCCCGACTCCCACCCCAGACAATTATTAACATCTGTAGGGTAATTTCTACTCTCTTTTCTTTTCTTTTCTTTTCTTTTCTTTTCTTTTCTTTTCTTTTCTTTTCTTTTCTTTTCTTTTCTTTTCTTTTCTTTTCTTTTCTTTTTTCTTTTCTCTTTTTCCTTTAACTGGAGGTAAAGCAAATTTTAGTATTTTAATTTTTATAGGCATCTGCTTTCACATATGATTTTTGAAAGATCTTTGGTGTGCCTAAGTATTTGTTAGTAGGATAGTCTTAAAATAATTAAAGGAGAGCAATTCTTAGAGATTCTAGTCTTTTTGCTGTCCAGGTCAGACACTCCTATATAAATAATATTGATGACAGTCATTCTTTTTTCTTAGCTTTTCCTAAAGTTACTGGAAAATTAAGACTTCGGGACATGTTTCTTTCCAGTCTTGACAGAGTATGCTCTAGCTGGTGCTTGGTGTTCCAATTCATGTTGCAAAAATTAAAAGGCTCCTCTTTAGCCAACCATTACAGAAATCCATACCTGACATTTTTGGATAATTTTTGAACCATAATTGATAATTTTTTTAATTCAGATGATGACTTTTTAGGACCTTTGCAAAATAATACATGAGATTTAGGATTATGAAGATCTCAAACTGCTTAACATGGAATTAAAAGGTTGTAAATTGTAATTTTATAACATTGCTAAAACCACGATATCACATAATAATATGTAGTGCACTAGAAATGCCATTTTTCTGCGCTCTATTTCCCTTTCATTCAAAATTGAGAAAAGTTTCTTGGTATTTTACAGTAAAGTAGTGTTTTTTTCAAATGTTTGTATCTAAAGAATTCTAATTCTGTATGAAATCTGCAAACATAGGTAAACTAAAATAAATATATGCATTTGAGAATTTAAGAAAATTCTGAGAAAGATTACTTGTTTAACCATTAGTGTAGAATTGTATTGAAACTAACTTTTTTGTTGTTTGGTTTGTGACTTTATTTTCTTTTTCTTTGCTCAGTGCCATTAAAAGCTCTTCTCTCACTGCTCTGATCTTCATTTGGATGCATAAACTCATTCTGGAGTCAGATTTCACAAGAGGTACCGTGCAGAGTACCATTGCTCTTTAAGAGAAATTTGATTGCTTAAAATAGTCTCCCACTTCAGCTTGCCTATTATTTTTTTTTGTATGGCAACAACTGCAAATAGATACTAAATGGCAATGGATTTGTTGAAGGAAGATGGGGTTTTTTTGGGGTTTTTTGTAAGATTAGCAGGAAATTATTGAAAATGTGTAATTAAAATGTATTTTGAGGAAGTAACTGGGCTGCCCAGGAAAAAACATTTGAAAATAATTTGGTTTAGCCTTATGAGAACTGAAATACAGAACAGAACTGTATTAACAGTCAATACTAGGTCAGACCAAGGTCCTTTAATGTTATCATGAAAGCAGCCCCAAGTAGTTACCACTACACACTGCTTCTCAGAACATGGAAGGCAAAGATGACACTGAATTCTCAACCTAAGTAATATCTTTAAACATTAAGTTTTTTCCCTACTCATAAAAATTCTTTCAAAGATGCAATTTTAATGAGCTTGATAATACTCTGTGGTAGGAAGCACTACAAGCCAGTTATGTTTTTTGTGAGGGTTTTTAAATTGTTGTCCTAAGTTTTTAATAAGCCCCACTTCGCTTTAATATAAACAAGACTTTCAAAGCCAACTGCTTGTTTCTGCCCCATACAAACTGAAGCAAGAACTGGATCCCAGGGTTCCACAATTCAGAGCCACAGACTGGGAATCTAACCGCTGTACTTTAAAATTTGCAGGAGTTTTTAAGGAGTGCTTTGCTTTTTCTCCTGGCTGAAGCAGTCAATATGCAGTTTCCCATTATGCTCCTCTTTTCCTGAGCAGACTGAAGAAAGCGTTACTTCTAGCTCTCTGTGCTGCTTGCAGGAGTTGGTGTGTTTTTCTGAGCACAATGGTGTGCAGGCTTTCATACTAGTGTGATCTAGGAAAGGGTGCTGTGCAGCTTTGGGATTCCCCTGCCATGGAAATCCTCAAGTCTCCATCTGCTTAAAAGCCAGATCAAATAAACCTTGTGTGAGGATTGGTTCATTTGTTACAGACCTGGCATTACAGAACCTGGCCTTTCAGAAGTGAGAAGTTTGCCCTAAATTGAGTTTGTTAGAAAAAAAAATATATTAAAAAATAGTACAAGTTGCCTCCAGACATTTAAGTCTTTGTGGTTTTCTGAGTTTGCATATTCAAATTATCCTACAGAACCATGAACATTTTTTTTGGTTGTAAAAGGAAAATTAAGTTTTCTCTTAAGTGCACAGCTTGAGAGTCAAAGATTCATGAGAGCTGCCAAAAAGTCTGCAGTATGTGACTGTCCATATAGAAATGAAAGATGGATGTCCCTATAGCAACTGGAATCTGAAATCAAGAGATTGCAAAAGGGAAGGCAACAATCCAGTTGGGTTATGCTTGCTTTGGCTCTGACTACCTTGGATAAGGAATTACAAGTTCTGTATCTGTCTGCCTTATGCACTGGCATGCTCGATCTGGAAGAGACCACACATGTATTTCTGCACCTTCTCAGTTTGGAGGGAGTACATAAAAATCTTCTACTAAAATGCAGCATGCTATACAGAATTTTAAGTTTTGTTTGTGGGCATCACTGTATTAACTGCACCAGGAATGTTGTGTTGGTGTCACAGCTAGTTTCTGAAAAAAGTATTGTGGTGCCAGGAAAATAATAGAATTTCTATAAAGCAGCTGTTGGAATTCTTAAGGATAAATTATTCTGTTTCCATGGAAGTAAACTATTGAAATATATATTGGCAGAATATTTTCTAAATATTTAGAACCTGTCCACAAAAAATAATTCTGAGTTGTTTATAAAAGAAGATGTTGAAGAATATGCTAGTTTTACTTGTGAAGGAACAGTATGCCCTCAGTAAAATGCCCACCAGTCAGGTTACATGCTGTAGGAATGCATTTTTTAAATATAGATGCTTGGTAATGGCAGCTTTAGCTTGCCCACCAGAGGTTTCCCAAAATGTTCTCTTATTTTTATTCATTAAGGTACCTGATTGCTTATTCAATTCACATTAATTCTCCCCTTCCTCATCTTCTCTTAAAGGCTTTCCAGACACTTTTTTTTTTTTCACCATCAGCCACCATCAGCCATTCAGCTGCAGGACAGTGTCAGACTGAGGAAAAGATGACATACATCCAACAGGAAAGTGGCAAAGTAAAAGTGACATTAATTCCCCAACAAATGAAACCAGACTATTATTTTGCCATCAGTCATTTAAATGAAAACAATTCCCTTAACATATAATTAAAATATAATGATAATGGAAAATAGTTCATGCAGTCCTTTATTAATTTGGGAAACTTTTCATTCAAATTTCTATGAAATTTTCTTGACTAAATGACTGTTGTTATGGTTTTGTATCAGATTTAGTTTTCACCAAAGGCAGTTGTATTGCAACACAGCAAAAACCACAGAAATAAATTTATATTTCATCTGCAACAAAAGTGTTATTTAGACACAAATAAATATCTTTTCTACCCAGTTCCATATTCCTGGTGAGTTTAATTTTAGCTAATAAAAATAGTAAAGTTATTTGTACTTGTGCCTTTTGACTTTGATATTAACATGTCAAGATTAAAACAAGGAGGATCTAACTCATCCAGGTGTTGCACCAGCAAGGCCCTTTCATACATAAGTCTGTATGATAACTACTTTTTCACTACCTGTTCTTCAGTGAAACATTTAAGCATTTGCTAGATTGACTTGTGAAATTACCTTATCTTGGCCCTTTTCTAATTATATATATGTGTATTATTATTCCCCTTAATGTCACTTCCTACATTTGTTCTGACCTCTAAGTCTTACATTAGCAATTATGTTCCTGAGTATTTATTTTTTAAAATACACATTTTGGAGTGATTATCTCATTTCATGAAGAAACAAAAAACAAGTTTAAATGAGAGAGACTTCATCAAAGAGATTTGTAAACCCTGTTGTGTCTGTGTATTCTTCTCATCAATTTGGAAATTATTATTTTAAAAGCCCTTCTTTGAGACTACTTTTCATATGTATTTTCAATTTTATACCATTGAAGTGCAGTAGAAAAACAGACAGAATATATAACACTGTAATTTAATTTTTTCCCTATTTCATGAACAGCAGGCTAAATACTACTACAGCTCTCATATTTCTTTCTTTGTACTTATTTGCCATGTGAGACTTTGGAAACCCTTTCCCTTTCTCATTTTCTGTTTTCCTCATAAGAAGGTGAAGGGCAGTAATACTACAAGAGGGTAATAAATTCCCTGCACACATGTATATGTCAGTGGTCACAGAAATTGTGACTAAAATGACAGATAGAGTAAGTATTCTTGAGGGTCTTTTGTTAGTTTAGATTTAGGTCACAAAGTGTATTTCCCAGGCTGTCATTCCAAGATGAGCCAGTCTGACAACATAAGTGTTGGTTTTAGCTTTTTCAGAGCTTTGGCTCTGTAGCAGCACTGAATTAAGAGTTTTCAGAACTTTTTCAGTGTTCATAACAATCCACATTAAGCCATAAAGATTAATTTTTAAACAGTACTTTTCCTGCTCAAATCCTCTGTCCATGTTTCCATATGGTTTCATTTTAATGTCTGTGAATCCATACTTCTATTATTGCTTGCTCCCTTTTACTGGAATTCACTGGAGAAAAGTGCTATTAGGGTTTTCCTTTTTGCAGAAGGGGGTAGTTGTTCTGAAAAGAGAACACAAGATGAAATAAAAGGGTACATTTATGAACAAAATGGACATAATGATCAAGGTTTTCTATTGAATCTTTGTGTTTTAGATCACTGGCATTCTGAATGAGTACAAAGGCTCTCAGAAAAAAAATTTAAGAAATTAGCAACATTTTCTGGAAGCTTAAATTTCATCTTATGTTTTATGTCTCTAATTCCAATGAGTTTCAGAAATGGAAAATTGATTTATCTCTATTAACAAAAATTATTTTTGTTAAGGTATATAACAACTATATAAGTAGCATCTGACAGATTCAATTTGAATTAAACTCTTTAGCCTCATGTTTAGATATTTTATGCACTGCTAATTTATATTACACTATTAGAAATTCTTATTAAAAAATAAATGAGTTTTGAGCATAAAATACTTTATAAGGGTTCCTCAGATGTGTTTAAAACCCAGCACAAGTTCTCACATTATTGTATTGTAGGGTCCTATGTGCATCAATGGGGATATCTGTGGACCTAAAGAAATTTGGAACTTGTTAATATACTTTGTTAAATTGAGGTCTCCAATTCTAATGACTGAAAAAAAACCTCAAATAATTAGGAAACAACTGAAAAAAATAATCCCACCAACTTCCAGAAGAAGCTTTAAAAAAAACCATGTCATATTTTTCTTCTTGGATAAAAACAAATGTAAAATTTTGCAGTGACTTGAAATACCATCCTTATTTGCAAACTTGGAATTTGAACTTCAGAAGGACAACTGGAATCATAAAGTATAGTAAACAGAGAACAAGTTTTCTATTTTGTTAGTTTTCTTTCTCTAAGAACACAGACAACAGTATTGAAACTGTATGATATGAATGTTTATGAATTCCACTTCTAGGGATATTTCTTGAAAAATGTTAGGAAGTCCATACAGGACATTCACAATTTCTGTAGTTAAATGCTGAGAAATTTTTTATTTGCCTGCAGGAGATATATTGCTATTAGACTATTTTTGTTCAACATTGCTATTCAACTTTGTTTAATTTCTACTGATTTGCTACAAATTAAGTGGAATTTCAGGAATGCTTATGTAAGTTATTATGATCTTAAGATCCATCACCACAATCTTCCTCCCTCCTAAGGCAAAGCCCATGTATATTTTCCTACTTTTAATATGGTTTGACTGTCTCATCAGGTTAAACATTTTCCATCACAACTTGGATTTTGGTATCTAGGTTCTTTTGTTGAACCCTCAAAGGATTTTGCAGTGATAACATCTCAACATGAAGAACTAGAAAAAAGAAAATTAATTTTAATAGAGCAATTTTGAATGCAGGTTATGGTGTTTGTAAATCACGCTTCTAGAAATAATAGTAAAGTGTTACAGTCTTTTTAACCAAGATTATATAGGGACTAAAACAGATCTTCTGGCACATCCATTTTCCTTCTGTTTCAAGCAACAATATTATATAACCTTTCTAATAAATTGATTTGAAGAGGATATGGGCTATTTTTGTCCATTGCTCCTTCTGAAA
>VXBZ01003988.1:0-12681 GCA_013399135.1 Heliornis fulica
GTCCTTCCCAGTGCCACAGTCTCTTCTGGTGCCATGGTCTATCCTGGAGCCATGGTCTCTCCCAGGACTCAGCCTTGCCGAGCATCTCGCTGCACCATTGGGCCAGGGCTGAGACTGAAGGAGAAAGGAAGGGTCTCCAGAGGTGGTGGTGGGAGGATGGGTGAGTGTGGGTCACAGCCCCAGATGGGGCAAGAGACATCCCATACTGACAGTAAGGAAACTGATGGTGAGATCCCAGTGACGTGGGGTCATGCAGCTCCTGTCAGTCCCGTCTCAGGACACAACCACAGGTTTGACGCCTGCGCGCAGACACGTCATCCAGTGCTGCTCTGGGTGTGAGCAGGATGCCTGTCCTGTCCCCAGGGACACACAGGACAGGGCATGGGGAGCGTGGGCAATCCAAACTCACACCCCATCTCTCTGGTTGGTATGAACACAGCTGGCTTGGTTCCTCCAGCCTGATGAGCTCAGTCCTACCCAGCAACAGCCACGGAGGTGCTGTCTTTGTGAGTCTGCTCCCAGTGGCAGAAGCCTCATTATTTTCCCACTGTCTCTCATAAATAGAAGAACAACAAACTCCCAGGCAGTCCTTCTGGGGAGGTAAAACCTTGAAACCATCATCAACAGGCAGCAGATACCTTGCACTGAATGAACAACTTATTTTTTCCTGCTAGTGGACACAGCAGGTTGGGAAAACAGAGAGCTGTTTCCCATGAGTTTTCAAGTTCATATATAACTTTCTGTGGACATCTGAAAAGAGCCATGAATTAAAATCTTGGAGAAAAAGAAAAGCCACAGCTCTCACTTCGTGGTGTCTTGAACATCAAATTTAGATGAAGAATTCCTTAGGTTCAATCCCTGGGGAGTGAGAAGGAGCCGAGCTGCTGCAGATCAGGCAGTGGTGGGCATCCTCTGGGAGAGGGGCTGGAACACTGTTGCATGTCCATCAGGTCCAGGATGCCCTTGCTGGGGATCACGTGGGGCTGCACAGGAGCCTGGGTGGGCAACAGGGACCCAAAGGTGATGGATTTGTGAACTGAGTGGCTGAGAGGCACAACCACATCACGCACAATGACGCCAAGCAGGTCACAGCCCCGGTCTGTGGCAGAGCCCACCTCTCCCACTGCTGTTTATGCAGGCAGCTAGGGAGATATAGCTACACCCACACATCAGAAATGTCACACTGAGATGAGCAGAGTCTAGACACCTGGTGGAAGAGCTGCATTTGTGGAATGAGAAAGCAGGTCTGCAAGTTTATTTCCCCCTTTGCCGTGGGAGAGCATTAAGCTGGAGGGGAGCACGGAGCCCCTGCAGGTAAAGGGGATGAAGGAGAAGCTGAGATGTCAGAGACTGACTCAACTGAAAATAATGAATCAAAATTCCCAGGGGTGCAGCTTGCGAGGAGCAAAGGGTCCTACTCAGGCAAAGGGAGTGGAGAGGCAGCCTGAGCCCCAGGGGACATGTCACCTTCATGGGCCTTCAGCATCTCCCTTCCAAAGGGTTTGGTGGGACTCACTGTCCCAGCACCTCTTCAGCTCGAACCGGCTCTGTCCGTCTGCCCTGCTCAGACCCCTTTGAGGACCCTGCCAAGAGCAAGGCACACACCCTGTCCATCACCCCGCTGTTCGTGTGGAAGGGGGAGATGGAGGTGGCAAGATTTGGGGCATAGGAAAAGTGAGTCAACTTGTCCCCGACACAGCCTGTGGCAGTGCCATGACTTCTAGAGATGCTGTACCCACAGAGGCAGAAGGCAGGACAGGGGAAAATGAATTGCCAGCAACATGGGACGGGCTGGAAAGAAGATGAAGACAAGGGCGCTGCTTTGGGCACCAGCTCCTCTTCAGGTGGCATCACTTCTCCTACTATAAAAAAGGACCAGAGCACCAAGTCTGGAGCCAGAATCAGATTTCCACAAGGAGGCAGATGAGTTTGATTTTTGTTTTCTCTAGCCCTGTGTCTGCATGCAGGACTGGGACTTTGGGCCAGGCTTTCTGTGTCCTCACAGCCCCAGGGCCGGGGAACTGGCTCCCACTGAGAGACCCCTGCCCACACCCACCCATCCCAGCAGCGAAGGGACCCAGTTTCCCATCCCACTGGGGCACAGCCCACAGAGGAGGACCACTGCCCTTTCTCCTGTCACGTCCTGCTTTCACCTTCTGGTCACGAAGTCCCCGGGGCAGTGACGCAAACCTGGCCTCACGCCTGGCTATGGCTGTGCCCAGCGAGCTGGGCTCTGACCACACCGTGGCAGCATTCATTCACCTCACACACTGTGCTAGATGCTCTGCTGAGACCAGCAGCAAAACCAAGACCTGAATCTACAAGTCTCCCATTGCCCAGAGGTCTTTCTGTTTTGGGCTGGAGCTGTGTCAAGCGTTCAGGGAGTCACAGGTGCAGAAGGTGGTCACAGCACATGGGGATGTTGCCAGCCCAGCCAGGAGGTCCCAGCTGAGGGTGGAAATGACTGCACGGCCTGGGGAGCCAGAGTGGCTTCTGCCACGTGTTGGGAGAGCAGCAAACCTCCTGCAGTGCTTTATGCTCTGACTTTGGCTTAGGGCAGCCCATCCTAACCCTCTGAAAGCAAAGTCACCATCGCAGCTCCCAGACAAACCCTCTGCTGCCGCCGGTGCGGGTGCTTTTCTCCGTACAGGCACCAGTTCAGCAGATCTGGGGTGGGAGGAAAGGATCAGCATCTCCCAGCTCATAACGTCAACCCCGTGCCCATGCCTCCAGCAAGAGCTGCAGCCATGCCCTGGCCCTGCCAGTGAGGGAGGAGGAACCTTGAGGAGCGGAGGAGAAGGACACACAAGGTCACACGTGCTTTACCTTGCAGACAGCTTTTCCCTGCTCAAGGGACCGACACCTTTCTGTGAGTGTGTTAACAGGTTGCTTTTTGGGGACAGATTTTTGCAGCAGGGCCGAGGTGTGAGCGTGTCAGAGCCCAGAGTCACGCAGCATCTTTGCAGCTGATCTCACCTCCCTTCTCAGATGAGATGTCCTGGTAGAGACAGCTCGTACTGCTGGCAGGTGGCACAGAGCTTATGGAGGGGACTGGCTTGCCACCAAGATGCCACATGTATTTCTTCTTGTAGGCAAGTTGCTCCATGTTGGCACTTTCCACTCCCAAAGGTGTAGAGGCAGCTGGGGTTGGCCATCCCAGAATTGCTTGCAAAACTCTGCTAAGGTGGAGCTGGTGGTCTCCGGGCCTTTGCTGGTCACATCCTCACCGAGGAGCAGGAGCCTCCATAACCCTCCGAGTGCTGCTTCCGAGGCTTTGTTACCTCTCACAGGCAAGGTGCATCTGGCAGTGTGGGGCTATTCTCTCCCATCCTCGTGGCTTTCCAGTCTGGCCTGGGAGAGGGTTCACACGATCACAGCATGCAAAGCTCTGGGATGCAGCCAGCCCCGGAATCTCTCCCGCCAGCATCACGGCTGTATCTCCTGTAAAGCCGTCTGGAGGACAGCCCAGCCACACCGCAGTCATGGCCAGGGGCTTCTCCCCAGCACACACACCACCCCTGTGTTGGGTGCTTGGTCCTCTGTGGGAGAACTTTCACGCCAGCAAACAAGTGGGTACTGAGCAAAAGGAGAGGCTCGTGGGGAAGAGGGAGTGGAGGAAGCGGCAAACATAGCACAGAGTCTGGTTAGGAGTAATCACAACACACAGGTGAGGGACACCATACCCTTTGGATCAGAACAGACAGGTCTGTACCCAGGCTACTTGGGAATGAGTGAAGCTTATAGGTACAAGGACATCACACATCATCTGCCCCCAGCCTCACGCATGTGCCCAGGTCTGTCAAAGTCCAAAGGAAAGCCAAGAAAACGCAAGGACTTAGCCAAGCCCCGAGCTGGGGAAGGGGGGAGCCTGGGGAAAGTGACTCCCACTGTCCAGCCCCTGCCACCTCTGCTCTCCCCAAAAACACCAAAAACGCAGATGATCACAAAGATGGTGATTTCATGCAGCTGCAAAGTGCCCTCATGTGAAGACGGAGAAACGTGAAGTTCTGTTAAGAGCCACTGCGGATTACAAAGCCATCGTACTTCGGTGGGGAAGTCCAGGGAAAGGGGGTGAAAAGAAACGACCACAGGACAAGAGCAAGAGAAAGAGGGAGAAAAGGAAATAAAAATCATCATCATCATCAGGACACAACAACAGGACGAGAGACAGAGCGCTTTCCATGGGCAGTTCCCCGCAGAAAAGGAGCCGCCGTGTCCGTGAAATACAAAACCCAGTGCCCTCCGGCTGGAGGGGCAGCAGGTGCTGGGACTGGTTTGGCATCCCCTTGGGGTGAAGGGTCCAGTTAGGAGCAGAAAACCCTGCAAGGCAAAGGGGAGAGAGGCTGGCCTTAGGAGGAGGAGGAGGATTTCCCAAGGGATCATGTTGTGGACAGGAATTTACAGAGCCCTGGGCAGCTGGGCGAGGTGGGCAGGCAAATAGCCCTTCTCCCGACCTAGAGATGGGAACCTGAGGTGCTCTGAAAAGAGTGCAGACCCCAGAGCACGTGCTGTGTTGGAGAAAATCTCCTACCACACCTCAGTGAGGTCAGGAAACCCACTGTGGGTCAGCCAGGCCCTGCAAGGCACAGCACAGGGAAGGGATCACACCCCAGGCTGCCCAGGGTACGAGGAGCGAGATGTGTGCTCATCCTTTATCCTAAATAATCCTTTTACTCAGCCGGGGAAAATCCCACCGAGACGGAGCTGAGCAAATGGCAGGACACGGTGCAGCAGAAACAAACAGAGCAAATGTCAAGGCTTCCTCCTTCTTACGGCTGTTTTGAAAAACAGGGGAATGAGAAGTCTCCAGATCTTTCCTAAATGGGCATGCAGCAGCCTGGAGACCTCCCCATGCCCCAGCCACCTGCACCAGTCAGCCCCCCGCAGCCACCATGGGTCCTGCAAACCTTCCCACCCCTCATCCCCCGGCGCGCTGGTGGGGCAGCAGGGACAGGCATCAGGCAGGACTTGTGCTTTGCATCACCCTGTGGATGGGGTCATCAGGCCTGAGCACCTCGGAATGGTGGGTGCAGTAACCCTGGAGGGATTCGTCCTAGTGTCCTAGCAAGGTGACAGCTATCGCAGAGAGGCTGCCAGGCAGCTGGCTCCGCATCCAGAGTGCAAATCAAGTGTCTTTTCTCAGCCTCAGCTCTCAGGAGGAACAACTGTGGGCAAAAGTTAAAGCCCCCCTTCCACACCCCGCAGCCCACGCGCCTGGGAGACAGTCACGGGGGTTAAAATAAACATGTCAACTCACTCATCCGTATCTTTTTTGCTCTCCTCAATGAACGCAATGGACTCGGATCTAAGGCGGTTAGTCACTTCGTACGTGCGCAGGGTGACTCCAAAAATATCCTCGTGGTACCGGCTGTCATCCTGAAACGGAGGGTGGGAGCGGGGCGGTGGGGACAGAAAGGGACTTACAAACGGTCGGTGCTGCTGCGGCACTGGAAAGCTCTGGGTAGGTACCGAATACACGGCAGCTGTGCTGGGGCTGGTCACAAGAGCTGGTGGGACGGGCAGGGTGGAGGGGCAGGAGGTGAAGTGACCTTCCCAAGGTCACACTGTGGGGCAGTGGTGGAGCTCCTCTTTAGACCTCCTCCAGTGCCGGCAACCCAGGGACTGCCTGGTGCTCAGGTAGCCTGAGGCCGGCTGGATGCAGGGCTCTGGGCTGCCTTGGCTCCTGGATGGAGCATGGGGACATGCATCAGGATGGGGAGTCCCGTAGGAATCGGGCCGAGGTGTCCTCCTGGGCAGAAGCAGAGCCTGTGTCCCAAGCTAAGCTCACTTCTGCTTCAGCTGGTACATCTGCAGCAACAAGTCTGCCCAGGGGCAGCAGCCAGCCAGCCACGCAGAGGAAATCTGGGGAGGGGGTCCCACAGACTGCCATGGTGGAGGGACAGCAGGGACACATCCACGTGCAAAACCCCTCTCTGGGGTCCCCAGGGCTCAGCACAGGAGCAGAGCTCCCTCAATGCCAGGTCACTTCCACTGCAAGCCCAAAGCTTTGGGAGATCCCTCTCCCGACCTTGCCCCGGTGCGGGCGGTGTGGGTGGAGCCGCAACCCCCCTTCCCCGGCTCAGCGCCCGTCTCCTCGGTACCAGGAGGAGGCACCAGGTGCAGCGCCCGTGGCAGGAGCTCGGGTGGTGTCTGGTGGTGTGGACGCCACTCACCCGCAGCTTGCTGATGAAAGCTCCTGCCTCCTCCACCGACAGCTGGCCCTGCTGCTTCACGACGCGCTGGATGGTCTTGAGGACGTCCCCGGCCATGGTGACATCCCCGCAGACGTAGATGTGGCCTCCCTGCTCCTTCAGAGCTTTGAACACCGTTTGGGCCAGCTGCTCCTGTAACACGTCCTGCACGTATTTCTGAGGGAGGAGGAGGGGGAGGTGGGAACTGAGATCAGCTACAGCTTCTCGGCCCCATCCACCTGCACGCCTTGGCCAGCTTAGTGTGCGGCAGCGCAGTGAGGGCGAGGGAGCCCTGGGCCAGGCTGCCCAGAGAGGTTGTGGAGTCTCCTGGAGACATTCAAGACCAATCTGGACACGTTCCTGTGTGGTTTAATCTCAGTGATCCTGCTCAGGCAGGGCGTTGGACTGGATGATCTTTCAAGATCCCTTCCAACTCCTGATGTTCTGTGACTCTGTGAATCTGTGCCCACCTCTCTGGGGGAGCACACCCCACCTTGCAGAGCCCACAGTGATGGAAGAGACAGGGAAAAGCATCACTGCGGATCGCTGCGTGCTCACACCTTCGCTGTCTATCTCAGGTGGATTCAGGGATCTGGACCAGACATCCGTGATCCCCCCTTACCCCCCTGCTTGGGAAGAGGTGCCCTTGCCCTCCTCATGTGCTCCTGGAAGTGAGGACATACCCAGCTCTCCAGGGCAAAGCACCAGCCGCGTGGGCACACGTTGAGGTTGGTGCGGGGATGGGGACACGCCCCAGGAACGGGGCAGCGCTGGGAGGGGCGCAATCCTCTACAACCAGAGACCCCCCAGGTATGAACAACTGTGGATGTGCTGAGGAACCAGCACCTCCACGCCATGCTGGGTGGCCATGGGCACGTGGGGCTGTAGTGCCCACCACACACCTTTGGTTTGTCCGGTTCCCGCGAGTAGGCTGTGTACAGCTCTCTGAAGACACCTTGGGTTTTGGCAAAGAGCGTCTCCTCTTTGTAAATGTGGTCGATCCTGGACTGCCGGCAGCCGAACACCAGGACCATGGGACAAGGCTTCAGACCTGGGGGAGAGATGGGGGTGGCAGGTAGCCCAGAGACCACCAATAACCACTTTCTGAAAGCTGTTGCCCCCCACATGTGGCAACAGTCCCTGTGCCAGTGTCAGGCTGCCAGGAGCTTTCCCAGGCCAAACTGGGAGGAGGGAAAGGGGCAAGGAGGAGGTGACGCAGCACCTGAGCCAGCACAAGACTGGGGTCGCATGGCAGGGGAGCTTGTGACAGGTTTTGGGGAGAGATTAAACCTTTTTTTTCCTAAGTGGTTTAAATCATCAGCAGAAATGCGTGTTTTGCATGAATTTGCATTAAATGTTCTTTTAAAAGCAACTTCAGCACTACAGTTCTGCCATAGAAAGGTGGGAAGTTTTATGTGAGAGTTTTCAGGGAGTTTGAGCCCACCCCCGAGCAATCACTTGGGTCACCTGCTGCCTCAAGAAGCCCCTTTGGCTCTGCTGGGGAAGCCCAGGTAGGAGACTGGACACTCCACCCCACCCCATCCACCCCAGTGGTTCCTCATCTCCCCTGAGATGAGGAACAGGAGGAACAAGAGCTGACCCACCTTTGTGCTGGATTTCAAAGAGCCGCTGCTGCCAGAAGCTCCGGAAAGGGGCGATGCCGGTGCCGGGGCCGATGAGGATGCAGGGGACCTGCGGGTCCTGGGGCAGGTGGAACCCCGGCGCACTGCGCACGGCAGAGACACCGGTTAATCCCATGCAAGGTGCCCCCTCCCCCGCTCTGCCCACAGCCAGCTGAGACTCCACCCGGAGAGGGAGGGGTGGAAAATCAGGTGAAATACCCAAAGGTGATGTTGTAGTGCAGAACTGCACCAGAGGGGGCCCGTTTGGTCACACATCCAACCCCGTTTCTCAGAAGAATTGAGGGCAAAGGGCTCGTCCTGCAAGGGGGCTCACCCCATCTTTTTGACTCCCCACCTTGTGCAGCGCACTTACCCCCTCACAAAACAGGGCACGACTTCATCCGTCTGTATCCGATTGAGCCAAGAGGAGCAGACTCCGTGGTGGATTGGTCCTTCTCCATCTGGGGAGGGGGGAGGGAAGGAGCTCTGTACTTGACACACCATCACACCAATGACTCCCCTTGCTTCCCTTTCCAAACCCCTCCCTGCTACCTCCCACAGGAACATCTCATTGGAAGGTTTAGTAGCTCTGCATCCATTCCCCATGAACTTGGCAGAAGTTTGGTACTTGGATCCCTCTGTGGAACTAACCAAGTTCATCCAGGACCCAGCCCTGGGGCAGTTGGACCTCCACGATACTGAGGAAGCCCCCAGCTCCTCTTTGGTCCTTTTTGGCAGAAGCAGAGTCATGCTGTGGTGGTGCTTCCAGACACAAGCCCTACATGGCAGCCCCAGATGAACGGCCCCCCTGTGTCCCACCTGTTACACAAGCAATGGGGCTGGTGCACATACACCCCACCCACACTGCTTGGACACATCAGTGCTTGTCCAGGGACAGAAACCCTCTGGTTCTGTCAATGTGGACTTTGGTGGGGGCAAGCAAATGGTCCATGCAGAGGTTGGAGTGACTGTTCTTGGTGTGTTGCTGGTACCTGAAGCAGATCTAGTACCTCTGCAGTGCACTACCCTGTGATGGGTGGCCATGCTCCATAACGTGGGACAGCAGTGTCATGGGTTCAAGGGATCTAGTCACTGCAGGAGGTGGAAAGGCTTTAAAATAACATCTCTCTGTCAAGGACCTCGTGGTGTTGCCCATGTGTTAATGCTTCTTCCCTGCTCTCCACACCAAGCCTGTCTCCACTGACCCCAGCATGAGCATGGTACCTCTCGTGCGATAGGAGACCACGGCCACGGTGAGGTGGACCTCTCCTGGGTACATCTCTGGGGAGGAACTGATGGAGTAGTAGCGTGGTTGGAGGAGGGGCAGCTGGGTGAGCAGCAGGGTGGAGGGCATCTGCACCGAGGGGAACTCCTCCAGCACCTCCACGATGGTGGGGTTCTTGGACCATTTCCATTCCTCGTACTCCTGCAAGCCCTGCAGCCAGGGAAAGAGGGAGGGAAGGAAGGATGGAGGGAGGACAGCACTGCAGCATTGACCTCTTTCAAGCCAGGTGCCTCTACAGATATCCCACCAGGCCTATGGTAGAGCTGGGGTGGAGAGGAGTGAAGACAAGCAGGAGGAGCCTTGCTGTCATTGGTAGGGACTCAGACTAACACACCATGGGATGAAAATGCTCCAGGCTTGTGGTTGTCCCCAGAGCCTTGAGGAAGTTAAGCTTTGGGGTCTAAGGGTTTACCTTGCTAAGGACCTGCAGACATTTCTTCTCTTTGTCACTGGTGGCCAACAAAGCAAACTGCTGCAGCAGCAGGGGCGTGGGAGGGGTGGTGATGTCCAGATAGTACTTAAAAGCCTGGAAGATGGTGCATGGTGGGACACGGTTCTCATCTGTCCAGTTACTGATGACACCTGCCAGGAGGAATGCAGCACAACCATGGGATCATCTGAGCAGGAGAGCCACTGCAGATAAATCCTGGCTTCACGCCCCCTTATCAGCTCTGAGATAGTGATGATGAAGGGCTAGAAAAAGCCTATGAGATATCCTCATGCTACAGGTATGATGCTGTACAACAAGCACAAATATGAGCCTGACACTCCACCAACCCATCACTCTGAGCTAATACCGTTTTCCATCTCCTGCTACACTGTGTGTGACAATCAGGTATCAGATTTACCCCCGAAATACGGTGTAGGTCCATCCAGATCTCTTAACTCTTCTTTTCAGCCCTAGACATTGCTCTCTCTCACAAACTACTTCGAAGGATGAGGAAACATCTTCTCCCCAGTCCCTGTTCACCCTTCAAACCCTTGCTCTACACCCCAAATGCAGAAGGCCAATGGCTCTGGGCAGATTAAGGTTGAAGGAGATGTTCCCAATGCAAACAAATGCACCAGTGAGGTGGGAAATTATTTTTCCTGGGGGGCCACTACATCCATGAGAAGCTACAAGAACCACTTCAAGGCTTAGGAGAGGAGGAGAGAGGCCACCTCTCCATAGAGGTGGCTCCAGTTACCTAGAGCTGTGTTCCTCTCCTCCAGGAGCTCCACCTTCACCAACTGGTTGGCTGGAGGGGCATCTTCAAGCCTGTCTATGAGGGCATTGACCAAGTCTTCATGGTTCCCTGGAAACACCCCCAGATGGTCCCCAGGAAGGTACTGCAGTTCCTGGTGTCCGTTGGTGTGGAGGCGCAGGAAAATTGTCAGGCGACTGCAGGGAAAGGGAGGAAATCCAGATGTGATTTGGGGGTGTCCTTCAGGGAGCCCCTGGGTGTTCTGAGCAGCGGTGGCTTGTCCAAACCCTGGTGCCCCCCCCAGAGCACGTCACCAAAGTCAGAGCGGGGAGGTAGAAAGGACACTGCGGTTCTCGCCTCCCCTCGCTGCTGACTCACCCACAGGGACTTTTTCAAAGGGAAACCCAGTTTCACCTCTTGCTTCAGCGATTTTATTCACCTGCTGCTACGCAGGCGCGGCCGCCGCTTCCCATCCCTACCGACCGTGGGTAACCAGCGTAGCGGCAGCGGTGTCACTGCACAAGGCAGCCAGAAACACCCGTCACTGGGCTAACGCGGCTTCCAGCCCTGCTGGGGATTGCACAGAGGTGGCCCCCACGCGGGACGTGGTGCGTGGGTGCTTGGGTGCTCCACGAGCTGGTTCGGCTCCCGCGGTTCCCGGGGCGGCTGCGTCTCCTACCTGGACTTTGGGCTCTGCAGGTTCTGGCGTGCGATAAGCCGGGCTGCGTAGACGCGTTTTTTGTGGATGCTGTAAAGACCTGTGGAGGAGAAGAGTCAGTGAGGTGACCAGCAGAGCATGGCCAAAGCTTCTTGAAGAAGCCTCTGGCTTCCACAGGGCTCTTGGCCATCACTGTGGGTTCAGCCCTTCGGGCCGGAGCTGCCCGACACCCACCGCAGCGAGCGGGCTGTGGGCTCGACCACCCGCCTTGCCTCCATCTCCCGCAAGTCCAGCAATCCCAGGGGGGATCAGAAACCCCGTGGGGGAACCAAACACGTGTCCCTTCTGTTAGTGACCGAGGAGGACGGCAAAGCCACCTGCACGAGACGCGGGGACGTGCCCTCACCTGCAGGCGCGCGCCCCTCGCTGCCAGGGCCACCTGGCCGGTAGCAGAGCGCCCGGATTTGGGAAGAGCTGAGGCAGTGTGGCAGATCATCAGCTGCAGGAGCCCTGCTGAGGGGACAGGTGTCGGGGGGCTGGACCTGCCGTTGCACCGCAACGCTCGGCGGAGCGGCATTTGGACAAAGCGAGCTTGGAAAGCTCCCAGGTTTCCAGCTCTTTGCTTCAAGAAATGGGGTCAGGAGGAGGGAGATCGGATCAGATCCCAACATCTCTGCTGCAGATACAGACAGGGACCAGCCAGAGGGGCTGGAGACCCTCACAAACTGCTTCTTCGCTGCACAAGGGAGGGGGAGGGGGAGGCTGAAATGCTGGGAGTTCAACACAGAATAAATAAGGAGATCTGAGCCCGCTGTGTCTTCTCCTCCACCTGCCTAGAGCCTTCCAGGGTGACCCCATCTCCATACCTTGTGTGAGTTCTGGGGCTTCAGCCACGTAGGTCAGGCGAAACTTGCTCCTCTTCCAGCTCCGGTCATTGCTGATGAGGGAGTTGTTTGCTTTCTCGATGTTGACGTCATCGCCCACGCAGAACACGTCACACGCTGCCTGCAGCATGCACCAAGCTCTCAGGCATCTCCCTGCTCTCCCTGGGTTTTATGAATGAGCCCCACGACCACCCTTTTCCCACCCCTCCTCAACCAATACATGGAGGAGGTGATCCCATTGGCATAGGGCTATACCAGTGGCCAGGGACATCTCTCATGGTCCCCTCCTCCCCCAGGCAGCGAGGACAACAGGAATTCAACATGGTGTTCACCCTCTGGCCCTCAGCACGAACAAAAGTGTCAGCTCCACCAAAATATGGAGAATTGAGCATAATATGAGAGTATTGAGCATTGTAGGTGAGAGGGACCTGGGGGTCCTGGGGGCAGCAGGATGACCATGAGCCAGCAATGTGCCCTCATGGTCAAGAAGGCCAATGGCATCCCAGGGTGTATTAGAAGGGGTGTGGCTAGTAGGCCAAGAGAGGTCCTTCTCGCCCTCTACTCTGCCCTGGTGAGACCCCAGCTGGAGTATTGTGTCCAGTTCTGGGCCCCTCAGTTCCAGAAGGACATCCAACTCCTTGAGAGAGTCCAGCTCACGGCCACCAAGGTGATCACAGAATCACAAGGTTCGAAAAGACCTTTAAGATCATCGAGTCCAACCTTCCCTGTCCTCTCCTAAACCATCTTCCTGAGCACTTCATCTCCCCATCTGTTCAATACACCCAGGGGTGGGGACTCCACTCCCTCCCTGGGCAGCCTGTCCCACACCCCCACAGTTCTTTGGGGGAAGAATTTCT
>VXBZ01003988.1:12890-53370 GCA_013399135.1 Heliornis fulica
GGGTTGGACTAGATGATCTTTCAAGGTCTCTTTCAACTCCTGATGTTCTGTGATTTGGTGAACCTCTTTATCATGGGCCAGGATGATGGACAGGTGTCCCAGTGTAGGAGAAGACGGACTGGGCTTCAATCCAGCTCCAACCAACAGCTTTTCTCTGTCTCTGGGTCCTTCTCCCCCCTGGAGCACAAGGGAAGCGGGTTACCTTGAAGACCTTCTTGGCCCAGGTCCTGAAGGACTCCTCCTGGCCACAGAGCTCATCCCCTTCTCCCATGCGGAGGATCCTCTCTCCACCCAACTCTTCCAGGAGGGTGTCCACCGCCCGGGCAAAGGCGCAGAAATGGGGGTAAGCACGTGACCCCAGCCCAAACACGGAGAACCTGCGGAGAGGTGGCACAGCTGTGGCTCCCAAACCGGGACACCGACACCTCCCTCCACGGCCAACATCAGATCAAAGGACCCTGCTGCAAAACTCCACCCCCCCTCCAGGCACGGGCTGCGGCGGGAGCCGGGTGCCCGTGCGGCGCCGCGCTGTGCTGCCTCCCACCCCCGTCCTCTTTACCTGACGTTGGCCAGGGGCCCTGTGCTCTCAAAGTTGTCCCTGGGGTCAGGGCCATCACTTGAGGATTTCCGTGCATCCGAGTAAGAGGAGACACTGTTGAAACGGACCTTGTAGCTCCTGTGAACGGCAACAGTGTCAAGTACTAACACCGATGACAATCACCCACGTGGCTCCCCCCTGCCCGGGGCTGTGCTCAGAGGGGACCAGCATGAAGGACATCAAAGCAGAGCGGGCTCAGGTGCAGTATTTCCTGAGCAGGCACTGGGATCAGTGGCTAGAGCAGAGAATCACGCTCCCTCCTGCACCTAAGCCACTGCAGATGGTTTGTGGCATCCCCCCAGTTGGACCTGGTCTGCTCCACGGGGTCCTCCAGTCACCTCCCAGTGGGTTCACCCAGCTGTTGGCCACCACAGAGCAGAGCTGATGGGACCTTTGGTTTTACCTCTCCTTTCCTGGCTGCACACAAGGTTAGGTGTGTGCCTGGACAAATATTCTGAAGGTTTGCTCATTCATAGGAAGCAAAAAAAAAAAAAGTGGTGAGAGCAGAGGGATGATGAGGGGGGAGTAGAGAAAAAAAAATAATCTGACAACAGCAGAAGTATTTCTGAATTGAACCATCTTCAGAAATTGCTCCACTCAAGAGTTTCTAAATATACTGCCAGAGCAGCGAAGCAGTGGTGTGTGCATGAGTCACACAGACCTCCTGCACCCCGCACGCCACGCAGAGGAGACAACCCCCGAGCAAAATAGCTGCCAGGGTCACAGAGCCCTGTGCTCCACCTCTGCTCCAGAGCCCCCCCCTTTGTGCACAGCCCTCTGCTTCACTCCACTTCACTGGAGGCACTTCTTCCTCGCTGACCCCGGGCCATGTCCTCACCCTGGGTTACGTGGTGAAGGCAGGGTGCTGGTTTAGGTTGGCATTAAGCCCAAATTAACCCCAAATTCCCCACTTGGGTGCTGGGTGTAAGGTTGGGGCACCAGCACCTGTTGCTGAAATGAAAAGGCTCTTGTGGCAGGGGATGGATCTTAAAAGGTGAGCAGCATCTGAACAGTGGGTCCTGAGACATGGGTGGTTCTGAAAACCCATGGAAAACCCTTGCAGTAGGACACAGGGAACCCAGGATACATCCACAGCAAAGCCACTGGGCTGGGGTGGTATGAAAGCCCCAGCTGCAGCACCCTGCCAGGCTCCTCAAGACACTGGCTTAGAGAGGCTGCCGACCCCCTCTGGAGGGTCTCAGCCACCCTCAGCGTCCCAGGGTGGACATGGGGCTGGGAGCCCATGCAGTGCATGGGCAGGAGCTGCTCTCCAGCCCTTTCTCACTGAGGCTGGGCTGGCTCAGCTCCTTTCCCTAGACAGTCTCCTCCAAGACACCTTTTCTCATTGCAAATGGTGTTTTTTTCATGCTTAACATCAACATCTCTTCCTGCCATCCAGAGCCATGACCTCTTGGCCTGTCCCGGGGGGGCTCAGGGAGTAATTTATTCCCTCCGCCTCTGCAGTCACCTTTTCCATATGTGAAGTCTGCTACTGCACTGCGTTTCTGTCTCCTCTTCTTCAGACAAAATAGCTCTCACCCTTTAGATCTGCCCTCACAGGTCACAGTTTCCAGTGCTCTGACCACCTTTGCTGTCGTGTAACTGAGCCAGGGGCCATCCTGGCTCTTAGAAACTCCTGCCAGTGCCTTAAGTTCCATTTAGAGGTGCCTGGGATGGCCAGCACTGAGCTTCTGTTCTCCTCACATCTGCCTGGCCTGCCATGGGTGGCATCTCTGTACCCAACCCAGCGTTGCACTGAAGATCCTTGGGGCAAGAACATCACACAAAATGCCCCTTCTCCATCCAGACACCTCCAGGGCATCCTGTGTGTGCCATTTTGTCAGACATCCCAGTTAAGGCATGAGGCCATTGGAAACCTGACAGGTTTTTGGCTCGTGAGCCCCACAGGGATCCATCCAATGACTTGGCTACACAGCGAGGAGACCAGAGCCACCGCGTCGCCAGCAGCGGTGAGGCACAGATCGGTCCCTCCCCTGCCCAGCAGTGTTTGTCACCACTCCACAGCCCCATGGCCCTGCTCTGTGCTGCCAGCTCAGGAGACACTCCAGAGCAGCATCCCAGTTAAAGAAAATCTATTGTCCTTAGCAGCTAAAATAAGAGGGGGCCCCAGATGATCAACACTTTGCTGGGTGCCCTCACTTCCCAGCCTCTAGGTTGTGCACCGAGATTCTCGAGGCTCCTCTGCCACCCATGGGGGATTGTCTACAAGTCCAGATCCTGTCTCCAAGGATCCAGACTCCCTGCCACAAACATCACAACCAGAATTCATAGCTGCTCTTATTTTCCCCAGAAATACTTCCACACAACGCAAGATGTTCAATTTGGTTCTCAAGCTCTCCCCCACCTACACCCACAAAGCTGGGAATCCCTATCCACCTCCAAGTCCTACTATTTGGGTGTCTCCTGGACAGCCCCAGCTCTCAGATTTTATGATTTTGGGGGAATTCCTGCTTTTATTTTCAGGGGTTTTTTGTCCACTTCTTGTAGCTGAAGAGAGGAACTTTCAGAATCTCACAAGCTGGAGTCCATAGGCATGCCTGACTCAGCATTTTTGTCCTCCCTGGGATCTCCACCTGCTCCATCCCCTGGTTCTCCAGGCAGGTCCCATCCCTTGGACTTCACACTGTGCTCTGAGAGAAGCTCAGCAGAGCACCAGGGTGTCCTGGCTGTGGGGCTGCCTGTTAGCTGGGGCTGTGAGTGGGGGGGCAGGGGGTTTGGGCGACTCTTACTTCCTCTCCTCCAGGTTGGAGTTGGGATTCTTCATCTCCATTAGTGCACAGCCGAATTTCTACAGGGAGGAAATTAAAAAAGTCCATCAGTTTTGCTTGTCTTGGCAAGAAATGGAGCCAAGACCAAAGCCTGGCCTGTAGCTCTGCTCTCAGCTTGCTGTCCCCAGCGGCACATACTGCTGCAGGGCTGGATGAAGCTGCACCAGGGAGGGTCAGGGTGGGTGTCAGGAAGAGGTTCTGTCCTGAGAGGGGGGTTGGGCACTGGACAGGCTCCCCAGGGAAGTGGTCCCAGCACCCAGCTGGGCTGAGGTCAAGCAGCATCTGGACGATGCACTCAGTGCCCTGCCCTGAATTGTCTGGTGCTGTGTGGAGCCAGGAGTTGGACTCTGGTCCTCATGGGTCCCTTCTGACTCAGGAGATTTGATGGTTCTCTGATTCTATGGATGAGGTCACAGCTCCCCAGCCAAGGGACTGGCCCCTTTGGTGTGATGTCACATCACTTGTACCAGGTGAATTCCTGGTTGTGTCCTGCTTGTGTCATGCAGGGAAGAAGCAGCTGTCCCTCAGTGACATCAGGCTGATCAGGTACAGCACCAGGGGTCACCAGATCCTGGACCTGCTTCGGGCCACTCCAGCTCAGGCTGAGCAGAAAAATTACACTCTTCCCTGTTCCCCACCACCTCTCTTCTGCCTGTGTCCCTGTGTGCCGTCCTACCTCTCCATTCTCAGGGGGGTCTCCATTCCCAAATGTGCTTGTGACCACCAGGACCATGGTTTCATGTTCCAGGTGCACAATGTCATACTCGTCCATGGACATCACCTGGGAGCAACAAAGATGTTAGCAAGAGGCCCTCAACCAGGAGCTCCACCCCTGTCCAGCCTCCTGGAATGGACCCCGTCCACCTTGGGATGGGAGCAACATCTTCTTGCTGACTCCATGTTTATGCACTGGCAGATACCTCCACACAGGGAGGATGAGATCAAGGTCCTCAAGGGACATGGAGAAACCACAGGGAGAGGGAAAAGACAGTTCCTACAGGAGCATTAGCTGGAAATGCTCTCCATGTGCAGGCTTCAATCCAGACCCACAAGGACACATCCTGGAAGCTGCTGAAGACCTTTGGCAGATGGGACATTCCACTTGCCCACACACACACACATAACCTTGCAGGGTCTGAGAGGTAGGACAATACCTTGGCATCGAAAGCGTGCTTGAAGATCTCACACAGAGTTTTTGCATAGACCTGTGACTTCCCTGTCTCAGTGGCGTACAGGATGGTTGCTTTGACCCTCTTAGCCATGGCCTGTCCCATCAGCTTGGCTGAAAACTTCACAGCCCTAGGAAGCAAGAACAAATCCCAGTGAGAGAGCTTGGCTCCTTGGCAGTGCCACAAGCTCTTTTAACTTGCAGAATCTTTTTTCTTTTTGTAATTGTTATATGCCAAAAAGGGAAGTTATGGAAGAATGTGTTCATCTTGATGTGTCAGAGGGGAAGACTGGGTGGGGAAGCTTGAACACAGAGCTGAGCTACCTGGATGGGCATGAGGAGGAGAATGCTGCTATACAAGGTGTGGAGGTGGACTTTCTGCAGGGACACAGGAGCAGAAGAAGAGTCTGGGGCACAAGTCCATGAATGCAGTGACCAGATAACCTCAAAGGAAAAGCTGGAGATCAACCAGAGCCAAAGCTATGGGAGAAACAGAAACTTCCCCATCCCTTAGTGCCTTTAAATCCTACCTGGCTGCCTTTCTGCAGGAGGAGGTGTCCTGGCCAAGCAGAAGCACCCGGGCTCCACACATCACACACAAAGCCCCGAGACACTGAGAAGGTCAGACGGGGCTGTCTGTGGTCCCTTTGATTTGCACTCCAGAGACACTATGAACTTTACTCAGAGGAGCAGCCCTCCTGAGGCTGAGAGGTTGCACACTTATTCAGTGTTTGCAGCCTGTGTCTAGCCAGCTGCCTCCCGTGGCTGCGGTCGTGACTGGATGCTTTTGCCCGGTTTTCCCCACCGGCTCCGCTCTGACAGCAGAGCAGAGGGGCCTGGAGAGGTCACCAGCCTCTCCAATCCTGGACAAGGTGATGCAGCACTAGAAGTACTGGCTCCTTACCTATGCTAGTGCTGATGGACAGGCTGCCTTCGGTGGGGGCACAGCAAGGGGGGACAAAGGATTATGATTATTGTTGTTGTTGCTCTTGTTATTATTGTGATTGATGATGATGATGATGTTATGGTCATTCATAATGACAGAATTCAGACATCAACATTCTTTTTCTGAGTTTTGCAGAACACCTTCACCACCTAAATGGACCATCCAGCCTTTCAATGGGGCCACCAGAAAGCTGGGTCTGGATTAGCCTGGTGCATTGCAACAGGGAGGATGCAGTTTTCAGAGGCTTGAGGTACCACAAAGCATCTCTGTGGCCTTTTCAAGCATCAGGGCTGCTTGATTCGCTGTGACAGGGTGATCACCGCTGCCCTGGGTGATGAAGTTCAGCAGGACCCTTGCAGGATCCTCAGATGAGCTATGGGGAATGGAGACTGCACCTGGACTGGTTATACTGGCAGGAGAGGAGAAGTCCAGCATCGCCCATACTCTGGGTTTGCAAAATCACTTGAGGGAATAAGAAAAAGGGGAGGAAAGAAGAAGTAGACCCCCCACCCCAGGCTGGTATGTCCTGCCCCACCCAGGCAGCTCCCCTCCATGTTGAAGTCAGCCTGGGAGCGTTTCCATTTGCCACTATAGGGTCACTGCATATTCAAGCTGTCCCACTGCTCTCCCAGGACCGTAGTGTCCCCCGTGCCCAGGGTCACACTGGCTGCAGGGGAGGGAAGGAGCAGGATGAGCTGTGGCTCCATGTGCCCTGGCTTGGGCAGAACCAGCTTGAACAGGCATCCAGATCACGCTGCGACCGGAGCCAAGTGCCACACTCAGGACCGCTGGGCTCCATCCGCCACCCATCCTGCTGATTAGCTGAGCTCCAGGCAGGATTAATTGTGAATTACACAAATAATTCCTACCCCCCACCCCCACATCAGGAACAATGGACTTTTTTTTTGTTGTAAATGACCTGCTGCACTCACATTGTTATAAAACCGTCCATCAATCCCACAAACACCAATAAAAACATTGTTTCTTCTAACTCAATGGCTCCATCAATCTTCCGGCGCCTTCCACCAGCCCCTGGCTGCAGCCCAGACCCAGGCACCAGTGTCAGCCTAAGGAGCACATTCATCAGCTGCTGATCATGTTTATGGATGCACCGTGGAAAATAGATTACAGAAGGTGACAGCTGAAGAGTGGGAACAAACTGATAGTAGGGGCTGGGGGAAACTGAAGCGTGGGGAGGTGCTGTGAACAGTGCAAGGCCACCTGGAAGCTTGGCCATAGATACCAGGGCAGACCTCTCTGGTCTTGGTCCAGGGCTCTGCTGCTGTGGAGCCAGTGACTCCTACAAGAACCTCTCTGCCAATGGCCCACGGGGGAGGCCAGGAACAGCCAAAGGGTCCAGTTCACACTCTATTCCTATACACCTGCCGACTAGGACCTTTGGCAGGGGAGAGGGACTTGTGTGGTCCATTACTAGGGGTCAACTGGCCATCAAGTATAAACCTCAGCTTGGCCCTGATCCACCTGCTGCCTGTAGGGACATTCTTCATTCCTATCTGCCTCTCCCTGCAAAGTGGGTGTTTGGAGGTCTAGGCACACGGCAGAGACAAGTGCTCCTCAAGAAGCTAAAGAGTCCATGAGAAAAAAGAGAAATACGGACACAAGCTTCATCTTGCTTGTGCCAGCATGGCCCTGAACAGTGAGGGGTGATATCTCTGTCCCAGGAGGCTGTGAAAGGAGAAGCAGCCAACATACCTCCCAAGAAGTGAGAAAGCCATTCCTGAGCACTGAAGGCCACCTTACTGGAGAATGAACCAGTCTGGGAGAAGAGACAGGTATTCACCTGGTCACACACCTTTTGGAGGTCTGATGGGGTGTTCAAAGGACTGTATGTTTCTCCAAATGTCTCTCTCAGCTGCTAAAGCCTTCGAGTGGCCTGAGACCCAGGCTCTGAACACATCATCTTGCACACATAGGCAGCACCATCAAACAGCAAAACAAGCTGCCCAAAATCAGGACCAGCCCCAAGCCAGAGCTCTGCATCCCCCACTGGTACTTACTTTGCTAACTTCTTAAAGCCAATGGCCCTCTTCTTGGTAGGTGTCCCGTTGACCCCTTTCCAGACATGGGTGTTCCAGGGGTCGGGCTAGGAGAGAGAAGAGCAGCAGCAGCTGATGGGCAACACTCAGAGCTTTGGGACATGCTGTATCCATAGCAATGAGCCTTGAATTCCTCTAGTCAGGACAGGGAGGACTATTTGACCTCTTCACAGCTCTTGATCTCTTGTAAAGGTCCCTGCTCCTTGGAGCCCCGTGGGCTTCTTGGGGCAGTTGAGTGATGGAGTATGCACAGAATGATTGCAAATTAATGGAACCTTGCTGGCTTGTTACAGGCATCTGGCCAAATGCCTTCATGCATCTGAGGTGGGAGTTAATAGGCCATGAGCAAAAAGAAAACAGGTCATGCCAGAGGGTGAGGAAAAAGCCAGGGGTGATGGAAAAACATCCTTCCCCTTCCCCAGCCTGCAGGGTCACTCTCTGAAGAGGCCCTTTGGGATGGGGAGGCAGCTGAAGCAAGGAACGAGCACACAGGAGCTAATTCAGGCAGCTGGCTGTAATCAGGGCCAGGAACCAAGGGGGTTCCTGGTGGGATGGTTATAGGAACGAACAGACTGCTCCTGGCTTGTGATTGTTCCTTAAGGGCTCTTGACTAAAGGTCACATGGTGTGAAAACCACCGGAGCAGGGATGGTTGGCTAATGAGGTTGTGCTTGCTTGGGGCCCTTTTTCTCATGGTCTGAAGTGTTAAATACTCCAGCACCAGCGCTTCAGCCTGCTGCTCAGCTTGCTGGGCAGGAGCCGTCCCACCAACCTGTTGGGTACCCAAGCTGTCAGGAGCCATCTACTGAAACCTGCAGGCTGGAGGTGGGCAGGGATACGGTGACTACCTAGGTCCTTTCCTCACCAGCCTGCCCAACTGCAAAATCAGGCACTTCTGAAGGGAGGAGCTCTGCTTTGTGTCACTACCAAAATCTGGGGCCTCAGGTGTCCCATGGAGGGTCAACAAGCCATTGGCCTGGGGAAAGGTGTAACGTCCTGGGGTTTATTACACCACCTGAGGGGGAATCATCAATCAGATGAACCTCATAAACCTCACTGCCTCAAGGGGCAGCTTGTTGAACGTATTAGGTGGTGTCCCTCTCCTTCCTGCCCCATCTCCTATCCTGCTCTTCACCATAACTTGGGCACTGTTGGAAGGGAGGGTGTGGGCAGTACCTGGTACTCAAAGGAGGGTGTGAGACGGTAGTTGAGCATTTCCTGATGGAAAACCGGGGTGATGCTTCCAGACATTGGTGGGACAATCCACACCCAGTCGGCAGGACAGCCTCCACGGCATCGGTACTCGTTCTCCATGTGCTTGATAAAGGACTCAGTGGCAGAGTGGTGATCCACAATGGTCACCTTGTCACTCTGTTAGAGGGAGAAGAGGGCAGAGCCAACGGCTTTGGGTTAATACTCCCAGAAGACAAAAGTCAAATTCTACATTTGCAGCTGTTTGTCCCAAATATGCCTCATTGCCATGGTTACAGGATGGTACCTTTGGAGATGACACCAGTTGGCTGCTGAACCTGGCATTCCCAAGGAGCACAGTCACCAAGCAATGCCATATTCTGGGGACAAGCAGCCATTGTCCTTCCTGAATAGATGTGCTATGGGATGGCTGTTGTTCCTGTCATTTGTCAGGGGCCAAGCAAAGACTACAATGGCATGAATGGGATGGAGCATCCTCTGCTCATCCCCTTGGGGAGCTCTTTCATGGTTTTGCACAACTCAGGGAGCAGTTCTGATCAAGGGCTGAGAAGGACTCACACCCTCTGAAGCTGGGTTGCCAAGGACTAGGTTCACTTCTTAACCTTCAAGTGCAAGTGGAGGGACAACCTGGGGCGATTCTTGCCTCATGGGTGGGACAGAAGGGCTGGATCTTGCCCCCTCAGGGTAATTCCTCCAGACCAGCAGAGCTCAGATGCTGGTAGCGATGTCTTTATGACAACCAGGGCACAGAGATTATTTAATTTCAATGAAGAGTCCTGGAACAGCCCAAAACTAGGAAGGCACAGCACAATTCCAGCTGCTGCCATTGTCCTTGGGCAGGTGTCTCCATCCTTGTCCCACCCAGTACTTATGTACCTCAAGCCTGATCCAAACCCAGTGGGTTTGGATTCTGTTACTCAGGTACCTGGAAGCTGTACAGCACAGCAATGTTGATCTCCACCAGGGCCTGGTCCTTCCACAGTGAAGAGGTTTTCCTCATATCCAGATTCATTTTCTTGGCCACTTGCTGTAACAGAACACAGTAGAAGGTGAACGCTTCTGAAGGCCAAGAACCAAAGACTGAAGATCTCTGCTTGAGGAGAGAAGCCCAGCAGGCTGATATTTTGCCATCCTCTGAGAAGTTGTGGTCCTGCCTTTCCCTCTCCATGAGAGAGGCAAGGCCACTTGCCTTCCCCAGGCACAGTAAGATGACTAAACGCTGCTGAAAAGGGCCATCAAGAGCAGTTGCTCTTGGTGAGAGGAGAGGAGATGGGCCCATGGGACAGCAGGGGATGGTGGTGATCCATGTGCTGAGAAGAACAGACCCAGCACCCCTTCCCATGGCTGCACCCCTTCCCTGGCTGCTCCCAAACTCTGTTCTTTTTCAGTCTGTTGTATGTGGGGTCCTTGTCGCAGGGGCTCTCACCGATAGGTGTGTGCACACACGTGGGGAGGGAAACAGCTCCTATGAGGAACACAGGGTGCCCCTTGGAATGGTGAAGAGCCACCCTTGATGTGTGCAGACCCCCATGGCTTGGCTTTGTGTCTGACTCTGTGTGGGGAGTCCCTGGGCCATGGTAGAGCACTCCAGAGGGACCAGCTGGAGGGTCCCCATGTCCCTGAGGAGTTGCCAAAGGTCTCAGCACCCTCTCAGCCTTAGCTTAGCATGGTCTTAGCACTCAACTCGAATCAAGCATGTGACCAGGTGCCTGCTGATCCATAAGGTGCTTTGAGAAGGTAGTGGGGAGCTCAACAGGCATCACTCAGCCTGCTAGATACCAGCTGACCCCATAGGACACAAAAATCCTCGGACCCCATCACACCCTTGGCCACGCGGCTCTGGGAGAACCTAAGTGCCCTAAGAGAGACTATGATGTCCTGCACCCTCCCACTCAACAAAACACTTTCCCAGTGTCCTTTCTGCTCCCCAGTAACCTCACACACCCCTTGCACCCGAGGAGGGGGAATTACCTCCAGTATGTTGTAGCGAGAGTTGTCGCAGTAGTCCCGGACCCCAATCTCTGTGCCCATGTACCAGCCACTGAAGGGGCAGGCGGAAAACTCCAGGCCACCAATCTCGAGGAGCATGTTGGAAACTGCTGGCAGACCATACCACTTCAGGCCCAGGTCCTTAAACCATTCAAACCTGCCAGGACACAACAGGGTTGGGCAGTCGATTAGACCTCCCCTGTCTGCTGCAGGCAGAGGAAAGGAGGACGTTTCTCTGCTGCCAGCCACCAAGCTGAGGGACACGTGAGCACAATGGTTCTTGGAGGCAGTATCTCCCTCAGGAGGGGTTTAATGGGGAGAAAGCCATGTATCAGGGGTGTTGCAGAGTAAGTCCTGGGAGACTTCAAGGAATGGGAAACCAGCCCTGAGACAAGGACACAACTTGTTTTCCCCCTCCAGGTGCTTCCATCTTCACGTCTGAGTGCAGGGAAGCCCTGGAAGAGGGTCTTGGCTAAAGCACCTGGGCCATGGCAATGAAAGGCCAAGCACATGAGGTGGCTTAGGACAAAACCAGATGAGCTGAGTCCCACTTATCCCCTCCAGCAAGTTTGGGGCTTACTCCAACTTACTTGGGGTGCCGGATGGGCACTTCCAGCACAAGCTCGGGGGGGATTTCAAAGAGCTCTGGGTCATTGCCATTGGCTTGGAGCAGCAGAGGCAGGATATCGAAGCGGCCGTGCGGTGCCTTCCATCCTTGCTGGATGCAGATCTACAGGCAAAACAAAGTTTTAGAAGTCCCAGCAGGCCACCTGCTCTTCAGGCATTACAGGCACTGAGCAGTGTCTCCTAGCAGCATCTCTGCTCGGCCCTTACGGCTGATAACAGCCTCCATCCAAGGGAGCTACAACACGGGGCTGCCTGTCAATCAACCCACTGCCATGGAAGGGGATCTGGGATTAAAACCAGCCTAGAACCAGCTCCCTAGGGAGGATCAGGGCTCTGAGGAAGCTGATTACCCTAATTGTGCCTGTAACAGTGAAGAAGAAAATGGGTGAGGAAAGCAGAGGGGTTTGGGAGAGCTCACGGTGCTGTGCAGGCAGCGCCAACGGGCATCAGCGTGAGGTACATCTCGCTTCTGCCTCCCATGGCCCTGGGTGAGCAGTGGGCACACACATCTCCCTGCAACAGTTCCCTCAGCACCACGCAGAGACCCCTTCTCAGCAAACACAAGGTGAGATAAGAGTCTGTGGAGCCAACTCCTGCAGCCATGGAAACGGCTTTTACTCCTGGGGGACTATCTGGGGGCGAGACAAACCCAGCCTCACCCCGCGGCACCGCAGCGGGTGCGATGCACCCTGCTTGACCTAGCACGGTCCTCACTCTTGGGACAGTCAGAGCTTCTGCATGCCCCCACCAGCCCCATGCCCTGGAGGGATGGCCTGGGCCAGTACCTCTGTCAGCTCCACGTTGGCGGGGTCTCCCAGGACAGTGCCGTCAGGCTGTTTGTAGCCAGCGTAGCGGATGAGCTGGGCGTTCCAGATGCGGAAGTCGTGCTTGCTGTCCGTCCGCTGCGGGAAGATGGTAATAGCGGACCTGGAAGGAAGGAGTGAGGGTGAATGATGAGGACATCACCAGGGCACGGGACAGGGATCATCAGAGTAATGGCAAAGTGTGGCCAGGGAAAGGTGCTGCCCCGTCTGCCACCAGCCTCATCACCACCGCTGCTCGTGCCATCTACTAGATTTCCGTCACCAGAAGAAGTCATGGCCAGGTCTGCTCCAGCCCTGGAATTGTTGTTTCCACCAATGCAGCTCCAGGCAGCAGCTGGCTGCTAACAAGCGGTTTCAGATCGCTCTGAAGAGCAGTCTGCACTCTGCATTTGATGCAGAACATAAGAAATACTTGGATAATTGGAAAATCTGCCCTTTGAGGACCCACAGAGAGCAAGAAGAGATATTCTTGGGACAGCAGGACACCCTCCCCTCATATCAGGTCCCTCAAACTCTCCCCAGGGCAGGTGCTGGCTACAACCATCCTGTTGTGCAGTAGTTGATAAAGGAGACGTTATCAGCAGGGCTCAGCCCTGGGTTGATACACATCCAGAGGCCTGCAGATACCAACCCTGGTGACTCCCTGGTGGCTCACCTGAGGTTCCCTTTGTTGGTGGCATATTTGATGTGGTTGCAGATATAATTGAACATCCCATGGGCTGTGGTGCAGTCCCGGGCATCAAACACCTGCAAGAGTGGAAGCAATTGTGATGATGCTACAAGGATGCTCAAAATCTTCAGAAACACAGGGAAAGCCCTAGAGGCCACCATGACTTCTTAAGTACCCAAAGCTCCATAATTATGTGTTTCCTGGCTTTGTAACACATGGATCTCTAATCCACCTTCCCCTTCTGCTTTGGAGTGAGTCATCTAAAACCTCCTCAATCTAGTGCTCCCAACCTGCTGCTGCTCCTGGCTTACCCACCAAAAGTTTTGGTTTCTGCTCATTGTGTTTTGTAGATAAAGACTCAAAGCTGAAGTAGAACAGGTGTTAGTCTGGTCTGACAGACACTGAGATGAATCATAGACTCATACTGGTTTGGGTTGGAAGGGACCTTTCAAACTCACTTAGTCCCCCCTCATCCAATGAGCAGGGACATCTTCAACTCAATCAGGTTGCTCAAAACCCCATCCAACCTGACCTTGAATGAATGTTTTCCAGGGATGGGGCATCTACAAAAGGATGAGGAAACCAGGAAAGAAGGTCAATGGCTCCCCCCAAGGTTCAGATATGCCAAAAGAAATGGTGGAAGAGGACAGCTGAAAGCTGAGCTGGGAGTGAAGGAGGTCCACCTTCCCTGGCCCAGGCAGCGCCCATACACTCTGTAAAAAAGCCACAAGAATTGTTCAGCAGCACTCAAGCTGTGCTCCAGGTTACAGAGGGAGACCTCATCCTCTGTACTGAGTGACCCCACCAGAGTTCACTAACTCAGATCCTACACTACCCTTCCAACGAGTCAAAAGGGCATTGAGACAAATCTTCTCCTGCCAGGGCATCTCTGTACCAAAGCAGAGTATGTTCTGCTGCCTTCCCCAGACAGAGGAATAGTTTTGGAAGCATCACGTAAGGTAATGGAGCAATATCAGATTTTGGAAAGTCTTTTCTAGAGCCCCAGCCTCCAATCAGCCCCATTCTAGACAGAGACACCTCAGCCACACCAACCCCACAGATGCTTTTCCAGATTTCCCAGCCTGAGCAGCCCCAATGCCGCTGAGGAGACCATGGCTGCTGTGTGCTGAACACCCTCAGCTCTACCTGGGCTGTGCTTCCCTGGATATTTGAAGACCAAGTTTTGCCTCTCCAAAACTCCACTGCACCCTTTGGCAGGTGACCTGCCAGCTGTCCAACATGGGGATGGTGCTCACCTGCAGCTTGGACCACTGAATCCTGCCCACGCAGCGGGCTGCGTTTCTCCAGGCGTGCTTGGCTCCATAGATCAGCTCTGTGTCCCTCAGCTGGTAGGTATCAGTGGCTTCAATCTCCTTGGTCACTTCCTCCAGCCTTTCCATGTGGGCCTTGGAGCCAGATCTGCATGAGTGGGGAACAGTGGAGTTGGCAGCCACCAACGTGGGTGGAGGGTGGGGAATCCCACTGCTCTCCACCTGGGCATGAGTTCTTCCTTTCCTTCCACACGTACACACACACACACACACACACACACACACACACACACATGCATGTGCTTTGCACCAATGGGAGAGGTCAGTGGTTTGCACAGAGGCACATAACAAACACTAGGAATGAAACTCCCCTGAAGAAGCAGGTGAACATGGAACACCACCGTCTCACCCTGCTTTGACTCTCAAGTGTGAAAGATCAGATCCTATGTGACATCTCAGTTTAAGCAGCAACCAGGGTCTGTGATCTTCTCCAGCCAATACTTACCTCTTAATGGAGGAGTAGTACTGGTCAATGAAGTCCTTAGCCAAGAGAAGCACCTCCTCTTTCGTCCTGGTATCTTCAGACTTGCGGACGTGCTGGCTAGGGGTCATTACTGAGCCCATGCAGATCTGCTCGGTGCACGCAGTGGCCTGATGAGACAGGAGGAAACAAGTGTGTCTTGGGTTGCTGCAGCACTTTGGTTATGTGGGCTGGGCTGGAGGAAGTCAGCAATCAGCTGTGCAGAGGTTGGTGGTATCTCTGACAAGGAAGGACAGTTCCAGCTCATTTGGTCTCACAGCTATCGGTATCGTGGTGTAAGACAGCTATGTCCCACCTGACATGGGCAATCAGGACTCACTGGGCTCTTGGCCCATGAAGTCACAGGCTTTTCCTGATTTATTCCATATGGGTTTCCCTCTCACCCAGCTTAATGAACCACAGGTTTGAGATTCAGATCCCACTGGAGAAGACTGGCCTGAATTCATTGAGGTCTGTTTCTGAGCAAAGCCATCTCAGAAACACTGTGATCCACTCGATAATGCTCAGATGTCTTTTGGCCAGTCCTATCAACACTACTCACCATCGCTGTCTTGAGGTGCAGAGTGTCGTGGAGCACGGAGCCTGTCTCCCAGTTCTTGATTTTGACAAACCGCGGGCACTTGGAAGGGCTTCCATTCACCGTGTTCTTAGTTGGGGACTGCCGCCCGGACGGCGGTGGCTGGACAAGAGTGAAGACCAGGCACAAGGTTAGAAAAAATGTCCCAACACCAAGCAGCCTCTTGTGTCAGTGGATGCCTGTGCTTAAATCCTAGTGATAATACAATGAGATGAGGTATATGATCCAATTATTTGGCAGCATTTGGGATCCTACAATGGAGCAACCAAGTCACAACGCAACTGAGAAGTCTCACCTGTTCATAGAACAGCCAAACCTGCAGAAGATGAGGTGAAACCACTTAGGAGAACGTGGTGTTCAAGCTTCCCAGTGGCAGACTTACCTCTCTAAAATGTATGAGATGTTTCTTTTCAAGCAGCATCACCTGCTCAAGTTTTGCACGTGCCAAGCTCTGCCTCACCAGTACGAGCCCCGTGAGATAGAGCTAACAGCTGAGCTCTCCTCCAAGCAAGGCAAAGACACATCTCCTGTGATATCAACGCTGGAAGATCATAGGAGTAAAGATGGACAAATTACACTTGTGGGAGGGCTGCTGAATTATGTGCAGTCGGATCACTCCAGTCTCAGCGCTCCAGCCCTCCCGTGATACCTGCGTCAGGGTGTGCTCCTCCAGCACGTCTGGAGTTGCATGCCAACACAGGGGAGGGTGTCAGCCAATGAGAAGAGCTGGCTCTAAGTGCTTCTATTTGATGTGTGTTCACAGGTAATATCTAACATTTCCACTGTGACCCTTCCTCACCCCAAGCACTGAAAAGCTAAAGGTGCAATCGGTGTCTGCCACCGTGTGATAGGACAGCAAGACCTGGTGGCCCTGGAAAGCAGAGATTTCTTCTAGGTATCCAACCTTATAGTAGGGTGTAATTCAGTCCCTGCCACCGCAGCGGTGCTGCCGCGGGTTTCAAGAGGAGATCCGATCGCGCTGCAGAGCATCAGGCCAAAACAGGCTGAGCTTTGGCACGGTGTAAAGGTGTGGACCACCACAGAGTGGACCTCGGCTCAGACTGAGCTTTGATGCAGCCTTCTGTCATGGATCCTGGAGCTTGTGTGCCTGCAAGGTTTTGTAAAGATGGCAGAGCCACGTGGAGCCTCAAGTCACAGTTACTGCTGACGGGCTGGCAGCAATGATGTAAATCCAGCCCTACAGCTTGAAGGACTGACTGAAGAAGAGTCAGCACATGGTGGGAGAAGCTCCTGTCTCAGAATGGCTGATGAGCAAACCCAGGAGGGAGAGCAATGGAGGCCACAGGAATGGCAAAAGCAGAAGAGGCTACAGATCAACCTCATTCTTACTCTTCCTTCCTGAAAGTGTATGCTGGGAGCAAGAGACAGGGGATGGAGAGGACAGGAGAGCTCTACAACCTGGCCCCTTGGTCAGACGGACCTTCTTTGGTCCTCACACCTTCAAAAAGCTGCTCTCTGTGAGCCCTCAGGCTATGCTGTTCCAGCTCTCTGTGACATTCTTCATGTCCCAAACTCAAAGGATCACTTTGAAGCCCTCCAAGCCCCTGAAGCCAGATGACCACAGAGTGGATATCAGCTTCTCCTTTCCTGGCTGCAGAAAACAAACCAAAGATTTTGTGTAGCGCTCAAAACCAGTTGTACATAAAAAGACCCTCCTAAACGTAGTCCTGGAAATAAACCAGTTTTAAGCTAATTTTTATTTTTAATTCTGGGAGAATCTGATCTCAATTGTGGCAGTGACAGTTCCTGATCTATTTTAGTTATTATTTTCTTCTTGTTTTGCTCTTGAAAGAAAATTAAACCATTTCTGAGCCAGTAACAACATCCCATTCTCTCTGACCCTACCTGGACCACTCTTAGGTCCAAGAGGGATAATCTGCCACTTTCCTTCCAAGCATGACTGCTCCATGCAGCTCTATGAGATTGGTAAAACATGGCTGAAATCTGCTGCTCAAAACCACAAACAAAAACAGCCTTCCCCTATACCTCCACCTGCCCAACAGAAGGTAGAAACACCAAGCAGAAAGTGCTCATTGTGTCCAGCAACACATTTTTTTTTAACTCTGAATGAGTTTTGATTTGGTGAGGAGGCTCAGAGCAGCTTAGGAGCTGTGCTGCCAAGCAGCATCTTGTTGGAGTGAGATGGGTTTCAGGGGGCAATATATACCACTCTCACAGGGATACCTGAAACACGGCTGGGATGCAGAAGGAAGGCTGAGAACCTGCAGAGTCCACTTGGGTCTGCAGAAAGGGTGATGGTTCCTACCATTCCAGTTCCAGGATGCTGCCCTTGATATGGCCCCAGAGCGTGTTATGAATCCAGACATAGCAATGACCCATCTCTGATATGATCAAGCTCACAGTTCAAACTGGTGGATGTTGGCTGCTTGACATGACCCTATAGATGTTCTATCTTTAAGCTGCTCCCTTTTATTTTTATCTTTTTTTTTTTTTCTGGCAGGACCTGGTAAAGTTTGGCTCTTTGCTGGGAGAGCGCTGCGGTGCTGAGGTGTGCCCAACCCCTGGAATACCATCTGGGCTGGACCAGCCATGGCAACACCACCTACAAGGAGCAGGTAGGTAGATAGTGGTAGAACAAGGGGGATGGAGTGAAGCTGGAGGAGGGAAGGGTCAGGTTGGAGATCGGGGAGTTCTTCATGCAGAGAGTAGGGAGGTGCTGGAACAGGCTGCCCAGAGAGGTGGGGGATGTCCCAACCCTGGAGGTGTTCAAGGCCAGGTTGGATGGGGCCCTGGGCAACCTTGTCTAGCTCTAGGTTGGTGGCCCTGCCTGTGGCAGGGGGGTTGGAACTTGATGATCCTTGGGGTCCCTTCCAGCCCACTCTGGGATTCTGGGATTCTGTGCCAGATCTGGCAACTGCATCGCAGAAGAGACTGGGGAAGAGCTCTGTGTGTGTGTGTGTGTGTGTGTGTGCGTGTGTGTGTGTGCCTTCCCCACACGGCAACGCTGAAGCCAAATATTACCCGGGTTCTGTCAGGGCGGCTGTGCGAGATCCTCTCATGTTTTAATTAGGCAGATGTGATATTAGTGACTCAAGAGCGGGACAAGCGCAGAGTCTAGCGCAGCAGTCGGGGCCCACATGCATTATGCAAACATCTTTCACACGGGAGCGTGCTGGCACTTATCGTCAGCGTGCAGCTTGTGAGCTGTCTGCAGCTCCTACAGACACTGCAAGAAACACCCCAGCAGCGTCCTGGGACGGGAACAGCATTGACCATCACCCTTTCTGCGGACCCAAGTGGCCTCTGCAGGTCCTCAGCCTTCCTCCTGCCGGCCGCGATTTGGGCATCCCTGCGACAGAGGCTGAAATTGCCCCAGCGGAACCCACGGAGTGTGGGAGGACGTGGTCTGCAGCATTAGCCCAGGTCACAGATATATTGGTGTGCTGACATTTCCTTCCAGACTGCATTAACCCCCTTCTCTGAAAGTGTGTTTTTCGCTTTTATAAAGCTGTAAATCACCCTCACAAGCGTGGAGCTGATACGGCTCCCTTGCCCTGCTGGTTACACAGACATACGCTCTCCCCTGCTCCCCTGGAGCTCCAACAAATCAATCTGTATGGGATGAAATACAACTCATGCAGGACCTAGGCTGGTGCAGGCACAGCATCTTCCCACCAGGCAGGTTTGGAGCCAGGGGAATTGGGCTCCTGGGAAACAAGCAAAACACGCTGCATGATATTACAAAACAAAAACCCCCAACCCAGGGATGGGGATTGATGCCCAACGGGTCTTTCAGTGCCTTTTTATGAGCCTCAGTGAGCCAAGTGAATCCACCAAATCCTGCTGTAAAAACAATGCATTTAAAAACCTCACACTTGGCTCGACTTGTCCTGGCATTAACAGCATTTATTGCAGCTTGCAAGTTCAGTTGCCTTGACCCAGGGGAATGGCTGCAGGGAACCTGGGGAAAAAAAAACCCAAGCTGCCTCCAGAGGAGCAGGCATACCTACTTGGGGATAAGAAGGATAAGAAGGAAGCTGCATATCTAGTGAGAAAAAAAAATGTATTAGAGAGTTTAATAGCAGCTTAAGACTGAGGGTTTTGGCAGCCCTAACACGGAGAGAAATTAAGCCCTGAACACAGAAGGTTATGAAGTGCTTATAGTAACAGACACGTACACGCAAGGAGCTTAGCAAAGGAGGCAGAAAGATGGTGTCTTTCCAGAGCTGGGGCAAAGGGACAAGAGCAGTGACCTGTCCTTGGGCGAGACGGGCTCATGATACCTGCCACAGTGCATTAACCACACGGTGGGATGTGGGGCTGCCCGGGGCCGTCTCTCCAGCGGCTGAACAAGGTGGATGCACCCATTTGTGTGTGCCAGTGTAGGATGATACCCACTGTAAGTCTGTCTGGCAGACCTGCCTGCAATCCTGAGCTGCAGTCAGGAGACCTGAGGATGGAAATCACTCCCAACTGCATGTAAGCAGCCAAGCAGGTTGGTTAAAACCATGCAGCAAGTTTGGCATGGTCAGTAGTGTCTCAGCTGCCCTGTGTGAGGGTCCTGTATGTCCAACGAGTCCCAGACACTATGTGTTCCACAAGTGCATTTGAACACTGGTCAGGAGACCCAGGAGAAATAGCAATGCTCCTGGCATGGGGGAAATGAGGACATGGGCAGAGTTAAACCGCCACAGCCAAGACCATGTCACTTCTGGGCATGAAGGGACCATGTCACCTCATGTGACCTCCCCCCTTGCTTCTAGCTATGTGTCTTGCAAAATCCCTGTGAAATGAGGAAGCATCTGCTGGCGGAGCCTGGCCTGGAAGGTGCTGCTGGGCATCAAGACCAGGCTCAACATCTGGGCATAAACGACATCACGAGTGGTCCCTGCTCCATTGTGGTCTGCACGCGGCGTGTCAGCAAGGAGCTCATTGGAGCTGGGCAGAGGCGTCTGTCCGAGGCATCTCCTGAGGACACGCCTGAGCTGAGCAAATACTGATCTTCTCAGAAGTCTTCATGTGACCACTAAATCACTTCTCTCCCCTCCCTTGGAAAACAGTGCTCACCACGTCACCCTGAGAAATGCGTCAGGGCACGGAGACCTAATGGTCCCTAGAGCGGCCCCCCGCGTGCTGCCCTGCTGCTGGGTAATCCCATCGGGGAGACACGTTTGCCCGGACCGGCTTGGCTGTGCTCACACATGTCATGTTTTCCCTGAGGTGATCTTCCTGGCCTGGCAGGGTCTGCCGTACGTCTCTGGCTCTGCTACAAGCGTGGAGTTAATCCACTTTTGGCAGGGAAGCCTGAGAATTTATGTCCGTGGAGTGTGAGGAGATGAAAAGGCACCGTACAATGTATTATCTGAAGTGCTCTATTGAGTTACCGTCACATGAATCAAAACGACTTTAACCATGTGACTCAGTGCTTTGTCACAAAAAGGGACAATGGTCCCAAGGGAGGTTTCAGAGTCCTGGCTGCGCTCCCATGCTGCTCCATCCCCTTGGATGGAGAGCAGCCCTCTCCACTGACCTACACGCTGCCTGCACCACTAGGAATTCAGCTTCTGGACCAAATGGATTCCATGTCCCACCGACTCCAGCTCTTGGGCTCAAAGGTCTCCAGCGCAGTGAAGAACAACCCATGTCCAGGATGGGTTATGTACTCCAAATTCCCCTTCCCACAGCCTCTTACCTGCTCAGCTTCAGAGTAGGGGTTGTTCAGGACCACAGGCATGTTGCTCTTCCCCCACAGGTCACTGAAGACACGGTCATTCTCCATCTGAGCTGCCAAGGCTTTCTGTGGCTTGTTTTCCCCTTCCCTGAAACTGAAGGGTTAGAAACCATTTGGGTCAACGGGCTGGAGGGTGGCTGGGGTCTGGGACCACAGGGCCAGGTCCTGGAGCCATTGCTCTTCCCCCAGGAGCAAAAACTTGGGCATCACCATGCAGGAGGAGAAGAAACGCTCTGCCTCAGCCAAAGCAACATGTCCCAGGGGTGAGACAACCCAAAGACAATAGAAATGTCACCATGCAGCACCTGCAAAACAACAGGAACCCCCTGCCCTGACACTGCATCCAGCAGGGCTACACACCAGACCCTCTGCACCCCAAAACCCATGCTGGAACCCTGGAAAGGGAGAGGCACATGCACTTCCAGCTGCAAAACCTCATCGCTAAACCTCATCACTAAACCTCATCACTAAACCTCAACCAGCTGGGTTTGCAGAGCAGCTTGGTGTTTATAAGCAAAGGAGAGGAAAAAAACCCAAGAAAAAAAAAATTAAGTGGCTCCCAGGAGGGAGAGACAGCTCTCTCTCCTCTCCCTGACCTTTAGAGATGCTGCAAATGCCGCCGAGCGCCAGTGATTTAACTCAAGCAAACTGACAGCTTGCCTCCACGGAGCTGGGGATGCTGGTAAGGCTGGGGGACTGAAGATTTCCTCGGTGCTGGCTGCCCCAGCCAGTGCAGTGAGACTGGTGTAACTCACAGTGCACACAGAGTACCACACACATTTTGCCCAGGGAATGTGCCGTGGGATGTCAGGGAGGCTGTTAAATGCCATCTGAGCGGGTGATGGAAAACCACTGATGTACGAGCCCTCATGAAGGAGGAAAACAAAGAGGGTTTAGAGACATGATGCTCAGAGAAGGCACCCAAGGCTCTGCCCACCCTGGTGAGGCCACACATGGGAAGAAGCTCCCTGCACAGGATTGGGCTGCACAGGGGCACGGTGCGGGACAGGCACGGCTCCGTGGCTCACAGCCATGCTGCCTTCGCCCTTGCTCAACAGCCCGTCGGGGTAATGTGCTCTGGCAATTGTTTTGCTCCTGCTGTCAGCTCTTAACATTCTTCCAGATGCCCACTGAAGTCAATAATGAGCCTTCCCATTAATGACGACGGGATTTGGGCACCAACCAAAGTAGGACGCTCGCACTCAGGGCATAATCCATGCCAGCACGGTGCTCGTGACACTGTCAGGGCACAGACAAGTTCAGTTTCACAACCCTCCAGGGCCCCCAGCTTGTGTCTTTAAGTATGGCTGAAGGAAAAATACCCCACATAAAGACAGTCATCCTGTGCTCTGCATTACCTGTAATTGTTCTGCTTTTTCAGAGCAACATTAAGCTGCCAAAACATGACACTGGGCTCCTGGACTCCTCCCAAACGTTGGCTGCCTCAGGGTGGAAGTGGCCAGGTTGGTGGAAGCTAGGAGGTACAGGTGCCATAGGGGCAGTTGTTACTGGTTTTTCTGTGCCCCCCTCCCCCTCTCCAGGAAAAGAAGCTGTTCTTTTGTGACTTGGCTCCTACAAGCACATGAAAGGGTTTTGATAGGATAAAATTGAAGAAGCCCCTCCTGCACAGCTGCAGCTAACAGGCCCCTGCTCTCTGCTATGGAGTGACGGTGCTGCTGGGAGCACTCAGTGGCCACACAGATCCCAGCACTGGGGACAACTGTGAGCCATACAGTACCCACTCTGTCCTTCTCCAGCCCATCCAAAGGGGAAGCTGAGGGTGTCTCACCAGGACCAAGCTACCTCCTTCTAGGAGATTCCCAGCAGCAAGACAGAGAATGAGGGGAATGAAAATCCACATCTGGCTCTTCACCCTAAGTCAAGGCCAGCTGTTAAACCTCCCAGAGAAGAGTTGTTGCCGTGGGTGCACAACCTCTTGCCCCCAGCCCCATCATGTCAGAGAGAGTGGGGGCAGGTCAACACGGAGCCACCAAGCACAGGAAATAACATGCATACACAAGCCATGTCTTGTAGCTGATGAGCCCCAACACGCTGCTGCCCATAGCTGCTCTGAGATCAAGACACAAGCACTGAATCCATAAGGTGACGGAAGAAATCCCTCAGCTTTACTGGTGCCTCGGACTATCAGAGGGAACCTGCCTCCCGGGGGACCATGGTGTGTCTCCAGGGGCATGGAGTTTGCCTCTGCTCAGACAGGAGAGCCTTGGGCAGACAGACACCAGCATGCCAGACATCCCATAGGTGCCTCCAAAATGGCACTGAGCATACTCCTGCAGGCGCCTGGCACGACCTGCTGCTTCCAGGAAGGTGTTTGCAAGCCTGTCTGAGCGGGTGTCTGCGGGCACAGGGGGGATCGCAGAGAGGAATCCATCACTCAGCAGTGGCAGCAGCCGGAGGCCTCGGCCTGGAGGCTGTGTGTGTAATCTCATTGTCCACACACCAGCAAAGCCATAAACGTTGGTACCTGTGCCAAGGGCATGGAAAAAGACCAGATGCTTGAATTAAGTCATCGCCGTAGTTGGCTACCTACAAGCATAGCTGGAGCAGGGCCCTGCCTCCATCCACCGGCCTCGAGCATCACCCGGCAGCGAAACGTCCCAAGGGACAACAGTGTTGGGGTGGGCATGAGGGTTTGGTTGCTCAGGATGCTCCACATCCTACTGCAATGGCAGTAGGATGTAGGGCAGAAATGGGAGCAGCCTCACTCTTCCCCCTTGACTGCCTCACGGCTGCGGACAACAGGCGGCGAGAAGCTGCCTTCACCCCGAGCCTCAGCTATAAAAGCTGGGTCAAGTGTAGCTGTGACTAAGCCATTAGGTGGAACCCGTGGTTGGATCTCGCCTCCACGCTGGTGTGGCGCTGCAGCTCGCTCGGTGTCGGGGCAGGAGGCCCGTCCCTGGCAGGGCTGCGGGTGCGTGCCCTTGCGCTGAGCTAGCGCAGACCCCTCGCGGGTGAGGCTGCCCAGAAGTATCCGGCTCTGCCTTCTGGAGAGAGACAGGGAGAGAAAAGCCCATTCAGAGCAGCAGCAGCCTCACCCCAGATGGGGGGAGTGGGGTGGGGATAAAAAATCAATTGCTTCATTTTACAAATATTTCCTGCCCGTTCCTTGTAACTGCCTTGTTTGTGAGCTCAGGCAGGAACAGGGTCTTTTGGGTCAGTTATTTTCCTCTCTTGGCCTGGCTTCCCCAGCCACCAGCAGAGACACGGGGTGGAGAAATGAGGATGCCACTCACAGAGGGTGGCAGGATGGCCAAAGCATCATGCCCAAGCTCAGCCCCTGGATAAAGCTTCCAAAAGCACTTCATCAATAGAAGAACCCAAAGGGCTGTGGACACTGGTTTCCAGTGGGCGATGGGGAGAGCACAGGTCCCCCGAGGGGTATTTCAAGGCAGCTGGAGTCTCTGAGCACTGGGGACAATGCTGAAGATCTGTCCTTGGAGGTACTTGTCTGGCTGAACTCCCTCAAAAATCCAGGACTCAGAGGTCCCTCTCTGACCTGGTCCCCCTGACACCTCTATGAAATGCTATTAGATCTCTTGGATCCAGAGCAGGTTTTGAGGAAGGGATCCCATTTGAGCTCGTCTTTTGTTCTGAAAGCAAAACTTGATACTTAGAAAAAGAAGGAAGAATCCTGCCCTCCCCCACTGGTGCAAAGGCAGAGCCTTGGATGCTGCCTCACCTCGGAAAGAGCATCTGGCTGTTGGGAGAAATGAGAGGCACCACTGTTTTCTTTTGATTAATTTGATGATGTTGCAGTGCTCAGATTGATGAAGCAGAAGGGAAGTTGCTGAGACAGCCATTTGAGAAATTTCTCCAAAGCTTTTCCAAAAAGAAAGAAGGAAAGAAAAATCTAAAAAAAAAGTTTTTCCCTTCACTCCTTTGAATCTGCTTGGCAGAAGGAGCTCTCTGATCTGCCAGGCAGAAAGCAGAGGTGCCACTAGCTGCTGCGATCCCCAGGGACTGGGTTGGATCAACGGATAAGGATGGGGACACCAGCACTCCCGACGGCGTGCTGGAATGTTGGCAGCGATGCCCCGGGCTGCAGCCACTGGGATTTGCAGGGTGCAGAGGATGGAGCAGAGCTGGAAAGGAAGGGCAAATGTTGGAAGTCAGGAGAATCATTCCAAGAGCTGGGATGCGCTCTCTGGAAGCGGCGCCAGCAGGTGATTGCAGAGTGATCGAAGCAAGAAGCCACTTCCTAAATGAGAAAGGGGAGTTTGAACAGTGCTGAAGGAAGAGGACAAAAGCCACCAGCATGGCTTGAAGAAGGTGTCGTGCTCTCAGAAGGTCAGAGCCTTGCTGGGCTGTACCCAGGGCTGGAATTAGTGTCTAACGAGCCAAGCAGAAGTAGGTAAGCGCCGCTGAGTTGTCATTGCCAGATAAACACCTGGGAACCGATCCAAGCAATCCCAGGGTGCTGTTGGCAACATTTGGGATTCAGCCAGCATCAGATGCAACCTGCAGCCACTACATGCATCCTTTCCCAGCCGTGCCTGAGGAGTACCCAGAGGTTTCCAACCCACGGGTTCATCTGCTGGGACCACCTACAAGGAGAATGGCTGTCCTGTGGGGTGCGAGAAGCAACGCCAGCACGGGGCTGAGCAGGTGACTGGTCCAAGAGGTCTCCACGGGGGTATATTTGGGTGGAATATGCTGTTGGCACTCACAAAATGCCTCTCTGGATTAGATCAGTGTAGTCTGACCGATGAGGAAGAAGAATCGGCCAAGGGAGAAGGGGAGAGCTCCTCACTGCCAGAGCTTTCCTGCTTCACCATCTCGCAGAAGGGCAATAACACCAGAGTTTCAAGGAACCTTTTCATTTCAGAGGTTTTAAAGTTTTGTGTCCAAGTACAGAATAATGAAGGCATCAGAAATGCAAATGAAATGTTTTGAACAACACAAAGGGGATTTTGGCGGCGGCGAAGGAGGTGGGAGGAAGAGAATTTTCTCTTCGAGAACTGCAAAATTATGGGGTTTGTTCCAATGCAGGATGGAGCCTGAAACCTTGAAACCCTTCATGAAGAGAATTCCTGCTCTCAGCTCACTTTTCCCTCTCAGGGCTGCTGATGCTGGTTTTTTTGGACTGCAACTGCCATGTTTCCATCATGCTGTTCATGTTATGGAATAGACCTGAGAGGAGAAATAAATATTGGCAACTTGGTGGGGAGGGAGAGAGGGAGGGAAGATGGGACATGACAATCTCGCTAGAGCTCAGAGGGAAAAACAGACCTAGGTTAGCTGGCAGTGAGTGAATCAAACTCTATTTTTGTTTTCTAGCCCACGGTGAGCCTCATGGCAGAAATGCCAGCTCTCATCATACCTTGAGCCCCTCTTCCATGCTCTGCCTCATGATCGGCTCCGTCGCAGATGGCTTGAGACGAGTGGCAGTCATTCAGCTGTGGACACAGCCCAGCCCATCCCATGGGTATGCTCCACGGACCCAGGGCACCTTTACAGCTGGAAATCAGTGGGAAGCAAACACCAGGTTGTAGGGGGGACTCCCCAGAGGAGCCCAAACCGTGGGGGTAAGGGATGGAGATAAACTGGTATTTTTTCCCAAGGCACACCTTAAGTTCCCAGTTTTCCTTGCAAGTAACGTGAGAGATGGGAGCTGGAAGCTCAAAGCACCGGGTGTAATTTGAATTGCTTTTGGCAGAGCTCACCATGAACAAGAAGAGTTTTGCCTCCTTGTGAACCTCCTCCAACTCATCCTGTCCCTTTTTAGCCTGAGGAAAACTGTCACAGCTCTGTGAGCTGGACTGGCTTTGACAAAGTGCTGCAGGCTCTGGAAGTCAGCACTAAGAGAAGATGAGGAAGAACAGGATTGGTCCCTAGACCAACATCTCCATCTGTATTGATGGTCAAGTGGTTGAGGCTGCAGGTGTTGAGCTCAACTTCGAGCGAGGTTTTGCACCCTCCAAGGGTCTAGGTAGACCTCTACTCCTGTTTTGACTAATGCCAGCCTTGCAGCTTAACCTCAAGCCTGGAGAAGTCCCAGCCTCCAGCACGAGAGCTGCATCAATCTAACAAGGTTTTCTTATTTTGGGGCATTTCTTTGGCATCGACCGGCATTCTCCATGGTTATCTGCTCCCCATCGCTTCCTGACCTTTCTGCGCTTCCCCTATGGACCAGGAAAACTCTCACTCTAGAAGACCTTCACAATGCCCCAGCTCTGTCTCAGACCAAGTAGAGGAGATGAATCATCTCCAGCGTGTCGCAGGAGTGGGAGGAGAGGCGGCTGAGAAATGCCCTTTACCCCGCAGAGCGGCTCTCGACAAGTTTTCCCTGCAGTATATCTCTTTTCCCAATTCTCTGCTTAATCCCAGGTCTTCTCCCTCATAGAGAGTCCTACTGTAAGTGTGAAGCTGTGGTTTTTCATTGAGCAAAAATTGAAGTCTAGTTTTATCCAAAAACTGGATTTTCAGTCCCAAGATCACATAGATAGATGGATAGATGGATAGATAGATAGATAGATAGATAGATAGATAGATAGATAGACAGACAGACAGACAGACAGACTGACTTACTGACAGACTTACTGACAGACTATCTATCTATTTTGTAAAAGGATATTGAAAAATAAAGTGAGTGGAGTTTTGGTGAAGTACCCACTTCACTGATATCCTTGATGGCTTGTGGTCCTTCACTGTAAGTGAATTTGAAGTGTTTCGGTTTAATCTCTTCATGAGCAGAAGATACTCCTCAAAGAAAAATCACATCTGTCATCCTTTCCCCCAGCCAGAGCAGAATTTCTTTGGAGAACTGGCAGCAGGTGGGATGGGGACACCGAGGGTGGACATTTTAGAGAGTGAGGCTGTATCTTAAATCAATTCTTGAGGCTGCATCATCCAGGGGCTTCACCAGAGTACAATCCCCAGCCCCACTGTTAGCAAAACTGGAGGGGACTTTTAAGCACCCCACATGTTTTGCTGGACCTGTAGTCAAGCACAACCCCTTCAGGGTCTCAGTTCTTTGGCTGTTTGAATCAGGTTCACCCCAGGGATGGGTTTATGCTGGATTAAAGTCCGTGCAGCCCTCAGCCTTCCAGCGCTGAGCTCAAGGGGTTAAACAGACCAAAACCAAGGGTTCCTGAAAGCAGACAAACTGCTGAGACCTGGGGATGTGAAGGACATGTCTCGTCTCACCACTCTTCCCCAGACATCTGCCTCCTGGCACCGAGCTGAGCCGATATTTCTTCTTCTGGCTCCGTGTGTCCTACCCAAACGGGTCTTGAGGAGCCGTGTCCTCCACGGGAGAAACACAGAGCTCAGGAGAGCAGAAACGGTGACATGAAAATAACCAAAGGTAAATAAAAAGGAGATGGAAAACACACAGTAAGGATGTTGGTTTGTGATGGGAACAATTGGGAGCTCAGCCCGGGCTCTGCCACCCGGCCAGGCTGGGAGCCCACCGCAGGCATCCTGCTCCTCCGCAGCCAGCGGCTCTGCCTTTACCCTCTCATTTCCAATAACAAAACCCAGAGTACAGTTTTTTCCCCTCCCTAAGGAAGTATGAGCAGCAAAGGAGCTTAAAGTTACAAATCCCTCTGTTGCTGAGCCGAGATCAGCAGCTTCAGCAAACCCTCCCGACGAAGCCTCCTGGTAACCGAGGGCAGCCACAACCTGCCGCGGCGCTTGACACTGCTGAGATGTGTTCGGGGACTCGGGGAAAGGCAGCAGGAAAAGGCAACTTATCATTGCTAATAAACAGCCACGAGGAGAGAGAGCTGGTGCTAAATAAGTATAAGAAACCAGCTACCAAACATTTTTGCAGAGCACGAAGGGCCACGGGGAGCTGCTTCGGCTCCTTCCATAAACACCTCGCTGGGAAATGCTGAGGAAGATCAGGGGGGCAACACCACGCGCACGGCGCCTTGCAGAAGCAGGTTGTCTACCTGATGGGACCTCATCCATGGGGTGGTACATCCCACCCCTGTTACACATACTGAAACAATTATCCTGATCTCCTAACGGTGATGGGGACAGACTGGCAGCTCCGCTGTCACATTTCGTCAAGGGATGGCGGTTTTGGAGCTCTCGATGGGGAACATTCCCCACCTTGCCAGAAGACTGGAGCCCCCGAGACATGTCCCAGTGCCCCTGTGCAGATTGGTTTGGCTGGACAGGGGCTCCCCTGTCCCCTCCCCAAAGCCAGAGCCTGACTGTCAACAGCACAAAAGGTTCTGAAAATAATTTCTCCTGGGGAGCATCGTACTCTGCCAGTCCGACCTTCCTTCCCCCTGTCCGGCAGTTAATCGGCGGCGGGTTTCAAGGGGAGAGCTCCCAAGCAGAACAGCAAGGACAGACAATGCCACGAATCTTATTTGGCAGGTGGGGAAACTGAGGAACGGGATTTTGTTTAAAGCTTACAACAAATGCAACCGAGAACATGAACCAGAAGCAAAGCCCAGCCCAGCCTGTGACCCACCACATCATGTAGCTGAGTTTTCCATGAGACACCACTCTCGCTGTCTCCCCAACTTCCAACATTTACATCTTTCACTCTTCCACTATCTACTCCCAACTTTTCATCACTTCTATCTTCCCCTCATCAACTGCTTCCCCCTTGTTTGCCTGCCTTCCTCTCCCTCTCCATCGTCCTGTGCCAGGCAGTGGACATTTCTGCAGACACACTCACTGGCACCTAAACCGTCCGCGTTGGGTAGTCAGACCCAGCACATTTCACCAAAGGTAAAAAAAAAAATGTATTTAGGGACCTACCAGTCCACCTGGACTTCTATATCTCTTGTCTCTACCTTGGAGGGTGCATCTCCATCGCTGTCCTTACTGCTGCTCTTCAGGAGATCCAGGACGGGCTCGATTTCTTTGAGCAGTTCATTGTCCTCCACGCCGCCGTTGAGGCAAGGGTGACCGCAAGCACCTTCCTTCCCCTTGCCGGCGTCCTGCCCTTTGCTGCTGGTAATGACACCGTTCACGTGGACCATGGGATCCACCTCTCGCCCGATCTCTCTTGTCCACAGGGAGCCCATGGTGCAGTCGGCTGCTGGCAGCGGCGGCTCTTTGCCGTGGAGGTTTGAGTTGGACAAGTCAACTGCCTTTGGAGTCGGGCAGAGGGGTCTGGTGATGCGGATGGTTTTCGGCGTCCCGTCGCCTGCAAAGGTGGTCTCCAAGTGAGTGGTGAAGCCCTCGGGGCCGCGCAGGATGAGGACCACGTAGGTCTCGGAGGCAATGCTTCTCAGTATCTCCAGCGCGGTCTCATAGCTCATGTCCACCAGGGGCCTGCCATTGACAGCTAAAATGATGTCCCCAGCCTGTATGAGCCCACTCTGCTCCGCAGCCCCTCCCCGGATCAGGTCCGAGATGATGACGGGCGGCTTGCTGACGCGCTCCTTCACCAGGAAGCCGAGGCCGCCCACCTTACGCTTGAAGAGCCTCACCGAGATGACGTTCGGCTGTATCTGCTGCACGCTGAACACATTCTCTTCCATGGCAGCCCCCACCTCTTCGAGCCTGAAGACCGGCACCTCGACACCCGCGGAGCGCGGAGAAATTCTCTGCCCAAGATTCTTACCCACACCGGGGCGGCGAGGGGGCAACTCGTTGGCTTTTAAGCAACTGCCCTCACTGCAAAACTGCTCTGGGCTTGGGCTGCTGGCTGGCTCTCTGCAGCATGCTCGCTGCCGCCTCGCTCCGACACACAGCCCGGGGCAGGCAGCGTGGATCACGGGTGGAGAGCGGGGCTCGGGGCAGGGCTGGGCATCGTGTGGCCAGGAAGGGGCTGGAGGAGGCACATGCCAGCTTCCCAGTCAGCCTCTGGTCCTGTGCTGGGCAGAGGCAGGGGGGCAGCCCGCTTGCTTCACCGACATCCCTGCGAACGATCTGCGAGCTGCTTCACCTAGAGAGGAGAAGAGGGGTGGGGAGGGGTGTGGAAAAACCAACCAAACAAACAAAAACACAAAGGAGAAAGAAAAGTGAGACAGGGCAGGCGCAAGTGCCGGCTCGGCACGGGGCTCAGCACGCCACAGACACCCACATGCATCAGCCCGTCCCCACAGATGTCATCCCCGGGGCCGCGTTTGGGAGCCAGGCTGCAGCCTCCCATCGCTCTGGGCTTTGTTTCCTCTGCTCCCCCTGCGAAAATCGGCACCATCTGTTCGGCGGGGGCCGGGAAAGCGCGGGGAGAGGGGTGGGGGGGAGCGGGAGAGCCCTCGGAGGGGGGCTGCTGGGCAGCCTTGCGTGGACCCTCCCCGCTTTGCCGCTGGGTCGCAAGCAAGAAAGATCCATCAAACCGACCCGGGTGAGTGAGCCGGGCGGATGGGCAGAGCTGGGCAGAGCTCAGCGGCGCTTGCTGCCCGTGAGGATCTGGTCTCCGAGCGTCTCCCAGAGTATCCAACTACCTGATGGTGGAGATGGATCGGGGGGTGTGTCCCTGCCCGGGATGAAACCTGTCCCATAGGTGCTGTCACACCAAGGCTGTTTCAGGGAGACGAGGCAGCAGAGGAGGATGCTCAGCTCCCCTTCCCTGAGCTCTAGCGTGGCACTTAGGATGGCAAACGCTTATAAGCCTGGCGACAGGGATCACAGCCCCTCCCCACGTACCAAGGCTGGCACGATGTCCCAGGGGTATGAAGATAGCACTCCCCCCATGCCCAGCCCAGCCAACCCCTTCTGAACAGCCCCCAAACAAACTGCTTCACGGATGGAAAGCCATCGAGGGGAGAACATGCAATGAGTTCACCAGCTCTCGGGGGGAGCTCACGCGGCTGGGCGTGACTTTCTACAGCCCCCGCGTGATCCAGGAGCCATGTCTCATTGACTTCTGATGGGACCCTGGTCCTTACATGCCTACGCTTGTGTTTGATGACTTCAGCTCCCAAACCCTCTCTGCGTTCCCTTCCCATTTCTCAGATGCTCTGGAGAACATCTCTCTCCGGGGCTGTGCCCCAGCATTCAGCAGCAAGCTGACACGCAGATGCTGCCTTCTCTGTTTTAAACCTGGATTTTGGGCAGAGAGCAGAGGGCACTAGATCTGCAGGCTGGAGGCACCGACGTGCCAAGGAAAACAGTCTCCCAGAGGCAGCGTGTTTGGGGCAGCATTGGCACCTTCAGACACCAAACCCTGAATCTGCTTCTGCCAGAACCTCACTCCAGCCCCCAGGTGGGAAAAACCAGGAGCTGGGCAGTGACATCAGCCCTGGCATGAACTCACTTGGGCATGTTAATCCTCGTGTGATGAAGGCTGCTGACCCAGAATGACTCAATCCAGGCAAGTAAAGAATAAAGCAATTAGAGCCTGATAACCCACACCAATGGGTTTAACCCCTGTTGCCCTTCTGCTGCCATCGCAGCCCAGCAGGGCGGTACCAACATGTGAAGGGTTAAATGTCACTTCAGTCGGTCAGAGGGGGGGTCACCTCCTCAAGGGCTAATTAGTCCAGAGGTCATAAGCACTAATTGCTGGGTGACTTCCCACAGGCAGCCCTGGCCACTGGAGCAAGACCTCCACCAGGTGGGACACCTCACAGGGCTTGGGCCAGCAGAGCAGGACATTTCCTAGAGACCCTTGAGCCACCTGAGGAGGGAAGGGCAGATATCTGGGGAGGAAGGAGAGAAGCAGAGACCTGCTTTGACATGGAAGCTCCTGTCCCTCTCCCACTTATTTCCAACCCCTCCATCCCTTCCCTTTCACTGGCAGTGCAGGACACAGCAGCAAGGGAAAGACCCCAGCCCAGCCTTCCCCTTCTTCTGTGGGTGAGACCCCTCGAGTTCTAGGTGCCGGTGCCAAACCACAGGACCAGCTTCCTTCTCCCTGCACAGGTTCTGTGTCTTCCTCACCCTGCTCCCAGCAACCCACCAGTATCCCTGGGAGCACAGCATGGTCTGTGCACCCCCAGCCCCTCCAAACAAGGTCACCATCACCCTGACACCCAGGCAAGCCACTGATTCACGCAGGACTCATTTCTAATGTATTCTCTGATGCTGTAAGGACAAACAAAGCTTTGAAAGCAATTTAAGTACCGGTCGAGCGTGGGACTGTCAGCTCCCCTCCAAGGGGACAACCCTGTTATTTGCTCAGGATTAGTCACCAGCTACGCGGTGCTCATGAACTCCTCACGGTCAGTGAGGTCTGTGTTTGCATTGTACTCCTCTCAGTGGGGCCAGGGCAATCCTGGGGACTGTCCCCATCACTGCTGTGCTGGCAGGCATCCCTGGCAGCTCCCACAGGCAAGATGCTCTAAAGCCAGTGGAGACTTGTGCACTCTGGAGAAGGCTGCGGGGGGACCTCACTGCAGCTTCCTGCACTTAAAGGGAGTGTGTGGACAGGAGGGGAATTGGGGTTTCACAAGGGCAGAAAGTGGTAGAACAANTAGAGGAGCATTAATGCTTGCAGGGGAGCGGGGGGTGATGCTGAGCCACTGTAAGGAAAGGGCACTAACCCACCTCAAAGAGCCGAGGCACCCCTAAGTGTTTGCAGCCCCTCACTCCTCTCCCACCAGGCTGATTTCCAGTCCTTTCCTCCAAAAAGCTAACAGCAAAGCTCATCGTTTGTTACATGTGCACAGCTCCACCCTGCAAAGTCCCAGGGAACGTGACTGCTGGGTGCACGGCATTCCCCATCCCCAAAACCCGACGACATCTCAACATCCCCTACAAGTAGGAAGAGGAGAAGGAGATTGTAGGTGATACCTAAGCACCCAAGCAGGGACTTCACCGAGATGGGGCTGAGCACCAGCCTGTCCCTTACAGACAAGGGGGTAACTTGCTCCCAGGCCTTGCACGCTGTCGCCCGTGGGTGACGGGTGGCCGGTTTGTCTCCTGCCTCAGCGGTGGGCTCTGCAGCGGCAGTGGCTGGAAGATGGGGAACGATGTTATTTGGCTGCTCAGGATTTTTGTTCCCCTCTCTCAGACTCAAGCCTTGTCTTTCCAATTTCTCGGCTGTTCCTCAGAGTAAGGAAGGTCAGAGGGAACCGCAGAGCAGAGGGGCAGGGAAGGAGACTGACAAGCATTTTTAGAGAAATATCAGTCTTGGAAAAGACCCTCAAGACTACCAAGTCCAACCATTTTTCCACCTACAAAATCTTGTACAAACTCAGGCTGAAGAAGGGAGGAAGAGGAAGATGTTCAGGGCAGAAGAAGGCAGCAGGGAAGCCTTCCCCGCACACCTGGCATGGGAAAGGGCTTCCCCCATGCCAGCTCCCAGGGTGTCCCGGGACACCTCCAGGTCTATTCGCAGCCAGGACACCTTTCAGGTTGAACCTGAAGCCTCCAGCCGCGCGCAAAGCGATGGGGACACACGATCTGTTTGCAGCGCGGGTGACTGAGCTGTGCTCAGCTCTGCTGAACCTGGCTGTCCCTACGAGCATCATTAAGAGCCTGATTTATGAGCCCAAGAGCAGCAGCACGTCTGCCAGGTCATACATTTAAAGCTGCTGGAGGTGTCACGTCTAACTCCTTAACACCGTCGCGAGCAGCGCGGCGAGCAGGGTTTCACTGGGGTGAGTCCTGCTTGGGTAGAAACGCTTAGTTCACTCTTGAAAGACAGTCAGGAGAAGGCCAAGGCCATGGGCAAAATGAGCCTTGGCCCCTGTTGATCCCAAATAAATGGGGCCGTGCCACCCCATTCCCTACCTCAGTTTCCCTCCCCTTCTAAAGCTTAAAGCCGACTCGAATGACGGAGAAGCACCCGACCCGGCAGAGCTGGGAACTCGTGGCACCCCAGACAAGCGTCATGAAGAGCACTAACTCTGATCTCAACACTGACCCACGCTGACATGGCTTGTTTGGAGGCTTGAATCAGCGTGGGGCAGAGCAGCAGAACAGGCTCCCCTACGGCAGCGGCATTTGCTCAACAAACAAGCCCGACGAAAACCAATAACGAAAAGCTTTCAGAGTCGCCAGATAGCATTTCAAGCAACAAACTCCAGCACATATGTTAATTGGATGATTTGATTTAGAAAGCAAAGCGGAGGAGAAATAAATCTTGGGAGCTTAACGCAATCTCTTAACTCTCCCAGCCAGGAGCTGCAGGCTACTGTGAGCTGGGACGTACCCGACACCAGCCCGTCGGTGTGGGCACTTGGGTTGCCCTTGCCCTCACAAATTGATTTTGAGTCTTGTCTTCGTTGTGGTAATGGTTTATATTTCTACGTGCCAGCTTTAAATGGACACCATTGTCCTATTTGATTAGTTTTTGTGGGATTTATAGCGTTCGATGAAGAGCCCCAGGGCTGATGGATTTATGCCTGTTTAATTTTTATGACCCAGGGATCATCAGTGAATCTGATGAGGAGCAATGGGATGCAACATATGCACAGCTACTGTAAACCTGCATGTTTGTGCATCTGAAAATGGAGCATTAAAGTGATTCACTGGCAGCCAGCTCGCTCGTGCCAGCACTTCGGCTCAGACCGATGCTGCAGTGTATCTGTGGCCTTTTAATTCAGAGAACACACAGACAGTGCACCCCCACAGCTCTCTCTCAAGACCCACCTCCCACCCACCTTGCCAAAATCAGCCTGGGAAGGAGCGAGCCCTTTTTCCTCCACAGCCAAACAACACACTCTGCTTCTCCCTTCCCATCCCCAACACACAATACTGGGAAGTGACTATTTCACCTGGGCCATGACATTTTTCTTCACCTCGAATAAACCCGACTTACATGTAGCAGTGAACTAAATAAGAGTCACTTCAGCATCTGCACACACACACACACACACACACACACACACACAAACACGCACACACACACACACACACGGTGCCATTGTCAAGCGCCGGGCGAGCCTGCTNGGAGCCCCTGGCCCTCTCCCCACAGCCACAGAAGCCGGCGGGATCGGGAGGGGAAGGATGCTGATGAAAGGATGAACAGCTGAGGTCATGGCCCCTGGGACACCCTCACCTCCCCCACATCAGCGGGGTGTGGGTGTCTGCACTGCAAACATGCCTGTCACCGGTAACAGTGCAGTTAATAAAATGAATGTTTGCATTCCAACATCAATAAATCTACCCCCGTTCCACGAGAGAGCTCATCTCCTCTAGTCGGGGTTCTTTGCTGGGAAGCCAGACAATGCACCTTTGCTCACGGCCATATCGCTGGGCTGAAGCAGCCCCGGAGCCCCGTGACAAGCATGGTTACCCACCCCCTGGCACCGGCCTTGGTGTCCATCCCAACCGCCCCTCCGGTGAGTTAACCGGCCGAGGAGAGCCCGGTCCAGCCGGAGCAAGCAGCCACCAGCATTCCTCCCAGGCGTCTCCCGGACGAGATGATGTCGTGTGTCCTTTCCTGCTGACATATTCTGCCCTGTTCTATCCTTTCCACAGAGCAGCCCAGTGAGAGGAGCCCGAACTACACAACTTTGCTGCAATTCATTGAAGCCCCTCATCCCTCTCCCCTTCACCCCATCCACCTCCCAGAGCAGACTGCAGGCGATGCAGTTTAATGTTGCCACGACAACTGTGTTGACAAAATTCCCCCTTTTTTTTCCCTCTTTCTTTTATTTTTTATTTTTTTCCTATCAGAAACAGGGTTTTGTTTTAATCTGGAGTTTGAGGCTTAGCATATTTCACTAACACGCCTGCCATTTCTCTTCCACCGTTTCCTACAATATTTTCTTGGCGCCTGCAGTGCGTGGCTGAAACACAGTTTAGATAAAAGCGTCAATTCTGCCCCTAAGCCCATCTAAAACTCGTGTTCTTATTAGGGCTCGGCCCATCTGTAAAACATAAATTTCACCGCCATCAATTTGCCGAGAGGGTTGGAATTACACCAGCTCCTCCAGTTTGACAAATGGGGCCCGTGCTAAGAGAACACCGCTTTGTCCCAAATGACAAAATAGGTAAATAGGAAATAAATGAGAAAATGCCACTTGATAGATGGTCTCCAAATCTAATCACAGCACAAGGGGGGAACTGTGGCTTGTTTAGGGGGGGAGGAAAAAAGGGGGGAATTTAAAAATCACAGCAGGTTGGCTGGAGATGTAATAGCTCCAGAGCCATCAGCCGGCATCAATAAAGTCAACGTCGAGCTCTCGGCTCTGAGTCAATCTAGGAATTAAACTGGCTCATTTCAGGAGCTCATCCCCTCCTTTGCACCCCAAAACCTCTCCAGCACAGTGCTAAATTTCCCTACTCCAGCAAGCCAGCAGGAGTAGTAGCCCGATCAGGACACCAAATAGCAATAGACCTTATTGTCACTGACTTTCCAAGAGAGTGACTCCCACCACCATTTAAAAGCCCCAGGAGCCCAGCGGGCTCCTCACAGCATCAGCCTGGGCTCCTCAGGCTGGAGGCAGGAGCCACCTGCCAGGTTCCCAGTAAAAACCTGCTGCTGAAAAGGCTGTGGGGTTGTCTCTGTCTCCCCCGAGCATCGCTACCAACTCTCTTCGACACCGCACGCTGCGGCGGGACTGGAGGCGCGATTCCCCGATGCCGAATCTGGCGAGTGGAGCTCTCGCCCTCTTTGCACCGTCGTCCTCAGTGACTGCACAAGGCAAAAAGCGAAGATAATTTGTTCCCCTGAGTTTCTGCCCGTGTTTTTTGTAGGGTTTTGCATTAGCACTTGTTGCCATAGTATCAACGGCAGCAGCAAAGTTCTCCGTGGGCCTCCTGGGACCTTTTCCTTGTCCCGCCGAGGGCTCTGGTACTAATTCGGGCTGAAATGGAGTTGGGGGTGTGGGTGTGGGGGGTGGGGGAGTGTTGAATTTTCTGCCACCAAATTTTTGCTAAAGATGCTGTTGTGACAGCAAGGGTGTTCCTTAGAGGCATCACCTCACTCCACCAGATCCCTGAAGACAGCCCTGTTCAGGGCCATAGTGGCCAGAAAGCTACAAGTACATGAGAGAGCGGATTGGGAAGGGACCCTGATGCTCATCTGTTCCTGCAGCTTTCCCCCTTCTCCCCCACCACAGTCCTATGCTGGTGATGCTGCAGTTGACCAAAGCAGCCCCAACTCCTATCTTGAAAACAGAGATATTCTTTCCCCATGCCAGAGGGGCATCCCACCACCCTGCTCCTCAACACCAGCACCATGGGGAGAGGCAGCAGCCAGGCTGGCTGTCCCACCAGGGCCACGGTCCCACTGCACTCCAGTGGGGCTGGAGCCCTCGGCCAAGACGTGCTACTGCTATTTCCAAGGATGTGTTCATTTTTATGCCACTTTGGGATGAAGGATGGGTCCTTCTCTGGAAAGAGTGAGCTCTTATGACTTTCCAGGCAAGGAAGTGCTGCACATTTTCAGCACATCTGGAGGCGTAAAGCCAAGAATCTGCAAAATGGGATTAAGATAAGCCTGCTCTAGAAGGGCATTGCAAGGTTTTGTTAAGCATTTTAGAACTGTCACATAAAAGAGGGGCTGTGGAAAGAGCTGCCTTAACATCGGTACCTCCACCCACTACCCACAGGTTTCCATGCCGTGCATACAGGACCAACACACCAGCTTCCCAGACCACATGTTTCTTGTCCCCACAGCTGAGCACTCACTCAGCATCACGGTGGCATCACATCAGTACTTTGCTTCTACAGCTGCTGGGTGAGGTGACAGCCTGGGGTGCGCTGGGTCAGGTATCGCACACAGCCCATCGCAGAGTTAATTTGGAGCAAGTGGCTGGAAGAGTCAACACGCTTTCCTCCAGCCTCAGCCAGACAGGGGCTTAGGGATCCTTCCCTCTCTGGGACACGACTTGGGTTTTTTTGGCACATATGGGAGGTCAGCTGGTGGGTATGGATCCAACTGAATGCACAGATACAATCAGAACAGTGCGAGGAGGGCAAAGGCATTCTGGCTTCTGTCGGAACCTCCTCTCAAAACCAGTCCCACGCTGTCCAGGTTGTGTTTCTTCAGTAAAAATTGATGGTATCAACAAGTATCAAACAATATCCTCATTACTCAGGAAAGGTAAATGCTAATCTATGCGAGCCGAGCTCACGTGACTTATCAGTTACTATATATAGTTGTTTTCAGGCACTGATTTAGGCAATCTGGCAGATTTCCTAAGCCTTTGTACAGATACACTACTGAAACGGGGAGTACAAAATGCACAAGCAAAGCTGGGGGGGGTGGGGGGAGGAAATAATAAATCTGACAGGGCCAGAATGTCCCTGAGGGTCAGGAAGGACCAAGCTGCAACCCCTCCCTCCCTCCTCACTGCCCCCCCACCGGCAGACACACGTTAATTGCAGATGAGGATTCAGCCCAAACCCCTCTAAGATGGCCTCTCAGCACGCCCTGACGGTCGCCGTGCTGATGGGGGGAACAAACACAATTGAAAGGGCACAAGGACCTGTCCCTCTCCTTTGCTCACGAGGGAACATAACGCTTCTCCCGGTGCAGATACCCAATTAGAGGAATATCCCCCTCAAAACCCCCCACGTCTGCGTAAGAGGAGACTGCACTGGGAGTTTGTTTGCAAACATACACACGCTTGGAAACCCGAGAGTACGACTGAGTTTGGAGCATCCTTAAGGAAATACTCTGTGTAACACCAGCCAGAAGAAAATAAGAGAGAGGGAGAAATTGCTGCTGCAACCCTGAACTCCTTAAATTAAAGACCTTTATCGGGAAGGGCACAGCCACCCAAGGGGTGCAGGTGGAAATCTCCAGGAGAGGGGTATTGCGCTGCCCCAAAAGCCTCCCCACAGCTCTTTGGTGATCATCCCTGTAGATGCCTGAGCCATCAGCATTTGGGGATGCAGAAGAGGAAGAGGAGCTGGCATTTAAAGCATTTAAAGCAGTCAAACCCCCCCAACCACTGCAACTGCCCCCTGCAAGCTCCCGCATCTCCCGCTCCAGACAGCCGGCGCTCCCGTGGGAAGGAAGAAGACACTTCCCCTCCATTTCAGCGAGAGGCGGATCAGCTCCCCGGGGACTCAGCGGATAATTGTCAAGTTGCCTGCCAGAATTTCCTCCTGACAGTCCTAACTTGAAAGCGTTGGAAGAAAATGTCTGCACCTGGGCTGTGGAGTCAAGCGCGCTCGGGGAGCGCGGAGCTGAGGCAGGGAAAGACTCTGCGGGACTGGAGCTGGGTGGGGAGATGCACAGCCAGATGCTCCAGATGTGCGTGGACAGAGGGCTCTTTTTCCTCTGAAAAAAAACCCAAAACCGAACCCCAAAGCTTTCTGCTGTCTGCAGCAAACCAAGCCGAAAGCAAACCCGCGGGGGAGGGGAGGGCAGGCTGGGTACGTCTCCTCTGAACCCTTCCACAACGGCTCCCCGATGCTTTTCCAGCCCAATCCGGAGGGCACTGCCCGGGTCGTGGGTCCGCGGGTGGGGGCAGAGGGAAGGGACAAGCTCCCAACTGTCCGTCCCCCCCGGTCCAAACCTCCCCGGCTGTCCCCGAGAGGCGGGATCCAGCCGTGAGCGGGACATCCCGGGGCTTCACTCGGGAGCTGGAGCCGCGCCGGGATGTCCCTTGCCCGGCCCGGGCTGGCCGGAACTTTGTTCCATCCCCACCCCAGTGTCCCGCGAACACGGGGGAACAGCAGGGACAGGACCCGGCGTGGGTCACCCTGGCAGCCCGGCA
>VXBZ01003988.1:54586-66761 GCA_013399135.1 Heliornis fulica
CACCCCCACCCCTGCCCCCACTTGTTGCCTGGAAGCTCCACATCCCGCTGGCCCGCACCAGCCTGCCCCGGGGGTGTGGGGGGCTCTGCCTGCCCCGACCCCCCTTCCCAGCCTTGCTGCACCACCAGCTGCCTCTGCACCCCTGGAAAGCCCCAGCACACACACACACCACCTTCCTTTTCCAAGCAAGGTTGTGCTCTGGGGGGCTGCAGAAAAGCTTCCCCCCACCCCTGGCCCTGGCAGCCCTCTCCCACCTGGTCTGTCCCTGCCCTCCCTGTGCCCAGGGCACAGACCACCAGCCGTGAGCTGGGGGCAGTCCTGCCCCTCTCCCAGCGAGCAGAGGCTACACACAGTGGGGGGGTTGGGGGAGGGGGTTCCTCATTGCCCCATCTCCCCTCCTGACTCTACTTGCCCCTGCTAAGGCCCAGTGCAGACCGAGGCTTGACATCAGCCTCCAGGCTTTGCAATTGTGCTCATTCCCATGGCAACAACAAACACACAATTACAGATATATAATATTATATAAACCCGAGCGGGCTCTCGGGCCGGAGTGCGAGATTCACCTGCTCTCAGCCTCCTCCCAAGCCCAGCAGGCAGCTCCCACCCAGAGCACGGAGCGCTGGCTTCAGCCTGGTGCAGACACACAGCCCGCGGCTGCCCGGCAGCTCCAGGAACCGGCCGCCCTGGGCAGCTCCAGCCGTCCTGCCCCGCCGCCTCTCCGGAGGGAGGCAAATAAAGCACAGCACAGCGGGCGATTCAGTTACAGAACTTCCCACAGGGAAGAGGAAACCGAGCAGCCCCGTTCCTCCCCGGCGCACGACGAGTTGCGCAGAGGTGGCGGAGGGGAGAGGATAAGCAAAGCCGGCAGCAGAATTGGGGCTGGGGCTTCTCCTGCCATGCTCCCCCCTCCTCGCACTGCCCATACATCAAGCTATAAGGCACCGTCTGGGGCTAATGAAAAACTAATTATGCTTATGTAGATGGAAGAGGGCTAATGTAATAGTGAGCTACTCAACAGCATCTGCTGTGATCTGTTGGGCAGGGAGACCTGCCCCGTGGAGGGATGAGTCGATGCATGGGGGCAAAGAAGGGCTTCAAAACCCCATCACAGACTGGAAATAGCCAGCTTCATCCTGGGCTAAGAAAAGCCTGACACCTTCTCCTCTCAGGGCTCACATCTGGGCTAAGGAGACCAAGCTCCCACCACCTGCACTGCACTGCTTCCCTGCCCACCAGCCCTCCTGCCAGGGAGGCACATCTCTGGGAGGCAGAACCGTGCTGGGGAAGCAAAGCCGTGGCTGCTGGTGTGCTCTCTGCTACGCCAGGTCACCGTCTTGGCCGGACACCTCACCCAGCCCAGCATCACACCCTGCACCCACACCCTTGACCACATTCCACACCAGAAGCAGATGAGCTGTGCTCACATGTGGGCCAGGTCCCCACCAGGGTGCGGCAGCACTTCCTTCACCTCTACAAAACTTAATGGGACGATGCTCATTTTTGCATCACCCAGAGCTTTGGAGAAGCCTGTAAATCTGGGCAAGGCAGGAGCAAATCGCCAGCTTGGGAAGGGAGCTGCTGGCCTGTGCATGTCCTATGCATCCCCCCCGAGCCAGGGAAGAGCCCCAGGTAGCCTTTCCTTCCAGGCAGTAGCCATGAGTCAGCCGGAAAGGAAGGCTCCGAGGTCCATAAACAACTAATGAGGCAGATGTTGGTCTGCAAATGGAGAAAGGTGGAGCGTGACCCTCTCCAGCCCATCTGCACCCAGAGAGCCTGTTCCCACCCAGCTCCGGGTGTGACAGCAAATGTTTGTACCTTCCTTCCTCCAGCCAGGAACATTTGTGGATGGAATTTCTCCATAGGGGCATGTCCCTGTAATCCTGCCTCCTCCTACTTAGGTGGTCAAGAGCCCCAGAGCAGAGCAGCTCTGGAGAAGCACTCTCACTTCCCCCCACCCCCCCTCCCCCATGCCCAGTGCTGCCGAGCCAGCCNTGCTCGCAGCCGGAGGCAGATGCAAGAGCCACCCCCGAGCAAGTCCCCCCCCAAAACTGCCCGGGAGAGGGAACAGCCTCTTCCTTGCCCCTCGCACAGCTGCTCCCCGGTCCCCCCTCTCCTCTGAAATCAGCTCAGCGCCGCTTGCCTCTGGCCATATGCTCCGGGCGGTTAGAGAAGCCAAATATAAACACAGCAGCTAATGCTCACCCAAGTTTCCTTTCCCTCCCTGCCCTGAATCTGGGCTCTCTCCCCTCTCCTGCTGCCCTTCACCCTCACCCACCTCTCTTTCGGGAGCCATCGGCGGCCGTGAGCTCCGATGGGGAGGGCGGGCGCGGGTCAAGACGCCGGCGGTGGGTGTTTCTCGGGGGGTGGGTGCCCGGCAGCCGGCTCTGCAGCCGGGGTTCGCAGCCGGCCGTCGGGAACGCGCCGCTCGGGATGCTCGTCTCCCTAAGATCCTTAGCGATCACACACACAATATCCCCCGCTGCCGCGGCTCTGGAGTTAGTCGGCTGCTATTTCTATGCAAGTCGAAACGTGTTCGAGGGATTACTGCCCGGGGAATAAAGAAAGGGCTAAACATATTTATGCTAAAGCTTAAGGAGCCTGTGGAACTGCACACACACACACACCACACACCAGCTGATGGGGGGTCTGGCACAGAGACTGCAGTGATTTGGGACAAATCCCAGGATTGTCTGTCTGTGCTCTAGTTTAGAGCGAACCGATGCTGGCGCTTGCCTAGAGGTGGCAGTGAGCCTTCGCTCTTGTCCTCTCCCCGAGCAGAGCTGAGCAGTGCTGGGGGGACCTGGGAAGTCCCCAGCCGAGATGGAGCTTTGAACTCGCTGCTGGGCTGGCCGCAGGTTGGGGCCGGGAACCTGCACCCACATGGGTGGGGTTGGGGCTGTGAACCTGCACCCACATGGGTGGGATACGTCTGGAATCCTGCTGCCTCCCACATCCCTGTGCATCAACCACACCATGGGCTCAGTGGGTGCTTTGGCATCCTCCTCCCACCCCACCCCCGCAAGGTGCATGATCGGGCTGTGATAAAATCTGATCTGCTTTCAAAACAGGGGCGGGGGGGAGGGGACACGGCCAAGGGAGCTCGTTGTCAGAAACACCCCTGTGCCAGCTCCACCAGCTCCAGGACACATCTCGGGGAGGCATGGGTGGGCAGAAGCACTTTGGTCCCCAATTTCAGGAGCTGTAACAAGTCCTGAGCTACCGAGGCAGAGATGTGACAACGTGGAGGCTTTCAGCACAAACACCTCCACCAGCTTTCCCCCAGCAACTGCCCTCCCTTCTGACAAATCCCACCAAAACTCAGGCACATGTCCCAAACCTCCCAGCTCCAGGGTTACAGTTTGGAACACACTGCTGGAAAGAGTCTTCAGGAGCGGGTTTCACAGCCTCCAAGGGTATAAAGTGGGTTATAAAGGGCGATCTCTCTCTCTCACATGTACGCATGGGCACGCACGCACACACAAAATCTAATAAAAAAATATTAGTCGAAGAGTATTTGGCTTCTGGCATTCAAGTAACTCAAGCTTCATACAGACACCAAAGAAATGAAATTATGGGAGCACACAAACAAGAAATTCCAGGGGGATGATTTAATGTTTCATCGCTATTACAGGGCAGAGAAGTACCTGTCTGTCTTCCCTTGCTTTTCTTTTCCTTTCTACTCCAAAATGCACCCCCCTGCCTTTAAAAACCACTGTAGCACACTTCCTCCAGCCCAAGCCCTACCACCTTTCCATCAGAATCAAGACAGCTTTCATTACCATTTTTAAGGACACATTGGAGGGCTAACAAGTACCAAGTTCAAGGACTTCTTGCAAATCCAGGGTCTCATTTAGACGGATGAAAAAACCTGCTTGAAGACCTCGCTTCACAAGCTGAAAGGAGTTCGCGTTACTTCTGGGTTATTCAGATGCAAACACTGTTTTGAAGCACAAGTGCCTGATCCATCCGCCAGCAGCTGTAAGTTTTGGGGCAGATGCTCGGCAGCGGCAGAGCTACACGACTCCACTGGAATCAGCAGAATCGAGATCATTAAAGCCAGCTAAAACCAGCCAGTTCTCGGTGTGTTATACCATCTGAGTCCCTGTTTCAAGCCCCTTCCTTTCTAGTGGAATCTGGGTCCCCGATTGGTACCTTTCAACCTTCAGATCAATTATTGGGGTAATTGCAAACTAGAAAAAAACCACCTTTGTGTCAACCTTCCACAGTGTATTTAGAGATTTTTCAGGTTTTTTTTCGATTAAGTGGCACATTTCAGAGGGCTGTTTGCTAAAGACTCCTTCGAAAAGATCCAAATCCCTAATCTTAAATGAAAAGTTATCACCGGAGGACCTGGGGGTGGGTGGTGACAAACACAGGAAAGGGCCCTGCGTCACCCGGTGCCCTGGGTAAATAGGGACCGGGAGGAGAGCGGAGCGCTTGGAGCAGGCTGACAAGCCTGATAAGCCAAATCTGCAAAGCATTCATTGCAAAACACAAAGCAAACCCAAAAGCAGCGAAACAGCTGCTGTTGAGTCCTTAATTTCTAAAAAAGAGCAAGAAGGGGGGTGAAAAAAAAAAAGCCAGAAATACTCCACTACCCACCAGCGGAGCCCCTCGGGTGCCTCCCTGCAAGGTGGGTGGGTGGGGAGGGACACTTCAGCATCCCTGGTCACCCACCCCCTCCCCAGACCTGTTTCAGCAAAGGGGTGTATTTGGGGCACCCCACGATGAGGAGTGAGCTGCACAGTCCCTCCATCACACCCTGGTTTCACCCTGCAGCAAAGCGATGTGGCCCCAGTCGCGAAGACCAAGGGGAAGGTGGTAACACAGATGGCTGCTCACAGCCCCCAAATTACTCCCAGCCCCCAGCCCCACTCTGGCAAAATAATTTGAAAAAATGATGTTAAAAAAGAAAGCAAAGCCTCAGGGGATGTGCAGGCATAGGGGGACACGAAGGTGCTGGTCACCCACCTCTGAATCAGCACCGCTTGGCCACAGCCAGACAACGACCCAGGACCTCACAGCCCAAATACACGAGGCAGCAGCTCCCCAAAATGAGGGAGAAAAACAACAAGTCAAGAAACAGAGCTGTAGTGTTGTTTTCTGACACCCCCCCCTCCTCCTTTTCTTCCCCAAACCTAACAAAGGAAAGACGCCGCTCAGCCTTCCCNACAGCTTTTTGGCTACCTCAAGATGCAGCTCGGACGGTGATTCACCTACCTGCAGGCTGCAAGAGGCTCCCCACGGCCAAATCCTGGCTCACACGCAGCCCCCCTGGTTTCAGGCTCCTGGAAGCAGAGCTGACCCCACTAACAAGGGGGAATTGGGGTTGAGCAGCTCACTGAAATCACTTGTAAGAGCTTCACTAACACCCAAGACCCCACCCCAAGCAGGGCTGACATTGGCTTTAATAAGGTTGATGGAGACTTTGCCTGGGGTTGAAAATATCCCTAAGGTTTCCTTGTGAGCTCACAGGTGTGGGGTGGGTTTCAGCCCAAACCTCAGCCCCCCACATCTCTCAGCCACCTGGGACCCATTTTCATGCGATGCACAAAACCATCCCCGTTCCTGAGGTCTCAACCCTCCCATTACGTTTGGTTGAAATTAGCTGGATTTGTTAGGACGCAGCAAAGCGGATGAACCCGGAGCACAGCTGTGGTGCTGGAGGTGTCCCCCAAAACCACCCCCCCTCCCCAAACCTTCTGGTGTTCCGGTGCTGCTGGAGAAGGGAAATGGTGCCTGTGTTTAAGAGCTGAGGGGCTTCCACATCTCGATACTCCCGGTGGGTGATGGCAGCTCTACCAAAGGTGGCATTGCTGACTACAGAACCCAAACCAGCTGCCTCAGAGGCTAAAACATGTTGTCCTCACTCTCTGGCTCGAGTTCTCCACCCAGGCAAGGAGAGGTTTCCTGATGGGCACACACAGATGTGTGTCCACTGCCCAGGTCCAAGACCCTGCCCAGTTTACAGAGGGAGGAGGTGAAATCCCCGGGAAATCCTGGCTCTCCGTGCCAGGAAAAGGCTGGAGGGGCCCCAGCTGCTTTTATTTCCAGGCTCCTGCATTCCCTGCTGCATCTTCACATGGTTTGGCTCATACAAGATGCCTCGGTTAAGTCTGGATTACATTGATTGCTGTGACACCAACATCTGACCTAGGCCTTTGCCTACAGCCGGTGGTAGCCCTGCGCTTTCGGGCTCTGCCGAACGAGCCTGTGGATATCCTCACCTCTCCATAACACTTCATGCAGAGCTGGCTGGAAACCTGTCTGTGGGCCCAGGGATCATGGCTGTAGGGCTCGCTGCTCTGGGGCTCTCCAGCTCCCTCTGGTTGAGCTTTTGCTCCCAGCTCAGCTCGAGGAGCTGGAGACAATGAGTCCCACCTCATGTCCAAAACTATGGGTCCCAGCAGGAGAGGTGCTGCCATCACCCCTGGGCTCCTTCGATGTCTGCTTCAACTCAGGGGATGGTCATGGTCAGGGGGCTGGAGCACCTCCCCTCTGAGGACACGCTGAGGGAGCTGGGCTGGGGCAGCCTGGAGAAGAGAAGGTTGTGGAGGGACCTCACTGCAGCCCCTCAGGACTTAAAAGGAGCGTATGGACAGGAGGGGAANGGGCCCTGGGCAACCTTGTCTAGCCCCAGGCCTGGAGGTTGGTGGCCCTTCCTGTGGTGGGGGGGGTGGGGGGGTGGTGGAACTCAATGGTCCTTGGGGTCCCCTCCAGCCCAGCCCAGTCTGGGGCACTGTGATTCTATCCCTTGGCCATCAGGCCACTGTCAGGAGCCCTTTGGCAGTGGCAGTTGGGTTGTGGCTGCATCTCTAGACTTCCTCAGTGTCCCCAGACAGGGCTGTCCCCTCTCCATGTCAGATGTGTTGACCCCCTCTCTCACCCTACCACGGGCAGGGCTTTACCCTGGCAATGGCCGAGCACCACAGCCGACCCAGGACCACCCCAGCCCTGTTGCATCCATCTGCATCCCAACATCTTCTGCCCTGCTGAGACCAAACAGTTGTGGGCCAGGAGGGAAGGAGAGGTGTTCCTAAGGCATGGGGAGAGATGACATCCTAACCACTCAGATTGCTATTTTATTTTTAGCAATGTTTTCCCATCCTCATTTGAGGGTTTTTTGCAGAGAGAGCAGCTGATGGCCTGGAAACCAGCTCGGAGTTAGGAGCGGGAGGCACCCATCCGCACCGCCCGAGGGAGAGCTCGGAGCCTGAACACAGACAGAGTAAACAGGAAAAACAGCCAAGCAGATGAAGAGGCCACCTTGGACCTGTGAAGCACTTCCCCACGAAACACTGGAAAATAACTGCCCCCTCACCAATCCCAACTGGGGAAACTGAGGCACGGAAGGGCCCACAGCAGCTAGCCAAGACACTTGCAGCACCCCTGGGATCAAATTTCAAAGGAAAAACAAAACATAAAAAAAAAGGAAAAATAGATGGAAGTGGTGTTATTTTCCACCCCTGCCCGCCCAACGAGAGGCAGGGCGCAGGGTTTCCATCGCATGGGGAAAGGACCATGAGGAATCCCTCAGGCAGGGGAAGCTGTGGCCATGGCTGGAGAAACCCAGCACGGGATTGGGCAAAACACTGAGACAGAGAGAAATTAGAGAGTCAGATGCTGAGAAAGGGCAAAACCCCAGGGAAAGAGTTGGAGCACCCAGGGAAAGAGTCGTCGCAAAACATCGTGTGGCAGCGGGCAGATCTCACCCTGCTCCTCTGGCTGCACCAGAAGCCTCCAGCCCCAACGAGAGGGGATGTTTGAACTAGAAACACAGTGTCTTGTGGATATAGGGTGCATTCTCTGCAGAGGTGCAGAGGTCCTTGCTGGAGCAGCTGTCCCCATCTGCTGCTGGCAGAGCACGGGGCCAACGGTGCCATCAGAACAGTGTCCAAGCTAACGCCAAGGCTCTGCCATGGGCTTTCACCAAACCCAACGACCACAGGTCAAACTCATCGTGGTGTCATCTGGCTCTGCTACACAGAAATCACCACCATCTGGGGGCAGGTTCCCTCCTCCCCTGCCCCACAGCCTGCTTCCCCTTCCCTCTTTGTAAAGAAGCCTCTCTCTTTCCTTCTCTGAACTTTGGAGTGATATCACGGCCCTAAATGTGCTTTTCTCAACTCTCAGGGTCCTACTGACCCCGTGACAAGGTGGACAGGGCAGCCCATAGCCCTGAGCAGTGCTCAGTGCAGAAGTGAGCTGCAATAACCAGGCACATCTGAGAACTCTTCAAACCTTCGATACAATCGGGATGGATGAGAGACAGGCTTCCCCCTCCCCTTTTTCTTTCTCCCTCTCTGTTTTTTCCTCCCCCCTCCCCACCCCCNCTTCTATTCCCAATGGCCAAGAACATTCAGTCTGGCCGGGAAAAGGAAATCTCATTACTGAATTACGGTTCATTTAGCAGGTCCCACTGGAAGCCCTGCAATAACCACTGGCTTCCTAACAGGATTAGCCAGCGTCTGAACCTCCCGATCTCGCTGCAGTCGTCTCCACTCCCCACAAACAGGCTCGAGGACCCCAGAAACCCAACACACAGATGGACAAGGAGAAGGAATGACTGAGAAGAGCCAAAGATTGAGGCTTCATTGGTGGGAATGTGGGCGCAGCTAGCAGAGGTCTCAGCAGAACTTATCCCAGGGTCTCTGGCTACAAATCCCACTTTGCTTCATGCCTTGGCCTCTTCCAACCTGATGGCTCGCTCTCACTCCATGGCACGTGTTGGTTCCCATGAGGGAACTGGAGATATTCACTTCAGAAACACAAGGAGCACACAGGACTCATGCAGGAACATCATGCAGATGTTCTGCTACAGCGTTAAATAAGACACGCGCTGTCTGCAGCAGCTGCGCTGGCATCGAGGTGCTCATGTGAGTGGGTTGAGGATCCTCCTGACATCAGTCTTGGAGTCTACCTGAACACTGAGGGCTCTGGTTGGCATCACACTGCTTTTCTGGGATCATTGAGAGGGTTTTCCATCAGAGATGCTGAAATCTTTTTGCTTCTCCCATCCCTGTCCTCACTCAATACAAAGAAGAGCTGGTGAAAGACCGTACATTGGTGCAGCACCACGTACAAAACCACCTCGACAGTTTCAAAGGGGCAAACATCTGCCTCTCACCACAAATCCACTCCCACCCCTCCATTGCCACACCAAAGAAAAAGCAAACTCTGTCCCCAGCAGCAGCTGTTGGAGATGTCAGGCTGAGGGTGGCAAAGTCAACTTTTCCAATCCAGCCCACAGCTGGCTGCTCCGGTACTCGGCACGGCAGCCTGTCCCCAGGCAGTGGCATTGCAGAATACTTCTGCCTGCCATGACCATGAAGCCAAGAGGAGTTGATTTGGTGGCATCCCTCCTGCTGTTACCTTGGAAAGGAGGAGTGCAAGTCATGGGTAGGGCTTGCCTGGGAGAGGGGCACGACTTCAGCTTAACCAAAGGCTGGACTCTTGGTTAACCGTGTTTGACAAGATCGTGCTGCCACCGCTACCTTGCCCCAGCACACATCTGCCACATGTGCCACGAGGCACTTTCCCCACACATGTGCCACGAGGCACTTTCCCCAGGGGAAAAGACTGCCAGATGGAGGTCATCTCCATCTAGTGTTGCAGAGGCGACACCAATCCCTGTAGGGTGCAGACATCAAGGTGCCCCATGGTCCCCGAAATCCCAGCCCTGCTACGGTCCTTCTCCAGCAAGGGGTGGGAGCTCTGGAAGATGTTGGAGCTCGCCCACAGCCCCACCTCCAGATGTGCCTCTCTGACAACACAAGGAACTCACAGCTTTGCCTCCCACCTTTGATGCTCTGAGCGAGCTGGGGTGGCTGAGGAACATCATTAGTGCCAGTTGAAATAAAAGGCCACTCAGGGTTGTTTTCTCAAGACAGAGCCCTGCATCCCCATCCCCGGAGCTCCCACGCTGTTCCAGCTCCACCAGCAGATATTTCCATCATTAACAAGACTTGTGACTGGAGGTGAAGGAATGCAGTGGCCCTCACTCCGCTGCTAACGAAGCTGCGTGGGCAGGGGTTAAATGCTGGGGGTCAGCCCGGTGCTCAGATAGCAGCAGATGGAGGTTTGTGCTCACAACATGCCCTTAGTGAAGGTGGTGGGGACCTCATGGGTTCTGCCTGACCTGCCCAGGGGACAAAGCACACAAGGCAAAGATAGAAGCTGTGGGAAGGACAGAGGGAGGGATGATGCAAAGCCGAGTGGGAAAGGTTTCTCTCGTGCACGCACCGTGTAGTTCAGCTGCCAGCGTCTCGCTGAAGCCACGAGCTAAGAGGCCAGAAGGGGTGAGGTGTTTATGTGGCTAATGAGCACACACGGGCTGTCATCATCCCTGCAGCGAGAGAGCCTGAGTGCAGACCCCCACTCCTGACCTCAGATCCTTGGGAACACACCTGGGTCCCCCCTGGGCAGGGGGTGATGGAGATGACCTCTGTCTGGCAGTCTGCCCGTCCCGGGTACCGCCAGCAAGGTGCAGAAAATGGGCAGGGGATGGCACTGCCTGTGCCTTGCCAAGGATGCTCCCACTCCCTCAGTGCAGAAATCGCTGTTGTAGTGGTCCCCTTGGCTTTGGGGAAGATATTTTTTAGACCCTTTTGGCTGCAGACTGAGCTGGCACAGAGGTGTGAGGGCTCTGCCTTCCTCTGACCCATCCACGGGGACCCCTGAGCACCATCCCCTCCCCAGCACTGCTCCTTACCACTGTGCAGGACACAGATGTTACTCAGTGAGTGGGAATGAAGAAATCTGACCTGGCATAAGCACCTACAACACCGGAGAGCATCAGCCACCTCAGAGGAGGGGAGACAGCTCCTGACCCGGGAAACCTGGTTGGCAGCAAGTCTTGCTACAACCACACACTGCCCAAAGCCTCCCCCACCACCCTCTTTTCCATTCTCTCTCCCTTCTCATCTGTTTGTTTGGCCATCCAAGCACTTATCAGCAGCAACAGGGTCTGGCAGCCCAAAACTTTCCCTAGGGAAGAAGTTCTGGCATCCAGCGGCCAAGTCAGGAGACTCTGGAAAGTTGCTCCGAGCCTGTCTCATCTCATGACTTGACATATCACCGCTGTCCATTTCCCTTCCCAAGGAAATCTGATTTGTTCCAAAGTTTATAGTTTCAGTGACCTAATCCCAGCATAGTTGTTCCTGTTTCCCTTTAATTTACTGCCGCAGCTTGTATTAATTGATGTATTGCAGAGGGCTTGAGCCAAGCTAATTGTTTTAGAAAAAGAAAAAAAAAAATGAAGAAAGAAAGAAAGAGAGATGTGAGGTCCTTTAGTGGATTACGAAGGTATTGGAGTGGGAAACAGTGGCCACCAGAAAACAACACTAGCTCCAATCAGAAGCAACTGCTCTGAGAGGTGGAGGCTCTCCAGGCTGCTGTTCACAACGTGCCATCACGCTCCCCACAAACAGAAATATCTTCCCTGGGATGACCTTGAGGAGAAAGGCACAGTGGGGAGAGGAGGGCTGTGGTGTCCTCTCTGCTCTGCTGGGGCTGCTTTCTTCCCTCTGGCACTCTCCTTGACTAAGGCTGTCACATGCTGTCCAACCATGGGCTGCTCAGCTTGCCTGAGGTGGTGGAGCAAATCCTCCCAGCAGCGATTTCCACCCGTGATGGTGGAGAAAGTCATTGGGAACATCCAGCAGGGATTCATCAGGCATAAATCATGGCCAAAGGACTGGATCCACTTCCAGGGTGAGATGATTGGTTCTGTGGACCAGGGCAGAGCAGCACAAGCTGTGCAATTCACCTGAGCAGGGCCTTTGACAGAGTCTCCCGTAGCATCTTTGTGTCCACGTTGTGGATAAGCAGATAAATTGGGGACAGGGTGGGCTCTCAGCTCATTTTCAGATGATGCCTGGTAGGGAGAAGCAGTTGACATGCTGGGAGGCAGGGCTGCTATCCAGAGGGACCACAACAGGCTGGAGAAACAGCCCAAGATGAGCTCAGGACATTCAAGGGCAACCACTAAGTCCTGCCCCTGGAATGGGATCACTCTGGGTTACAGGACAGGCTGGGTTGAAAGGCTGGAAAGCAGCTTTGGAGAAAAGGCTCTGGAGGTTCTGGTGGACAAGAAGATCCATGGTTCAGCTTAGCCAAAGCCAACTCTTTCCCTGGGCTGTATTATTCCCCTCTATTTGGTTCTTCCAGGTCTGGA
>VXBZ01003994.1:0-19675 GCA_013399135.1 Heliornis fulica
TGGAAGCACAGCAGAGGTGTCCAGCTGCAGTGATCACCTGTGGGACACCAGTGCTACCCAAAAACTCTACAGAGGCTTGAATCTAGGTTTCACTTGATGCCCTCTGTTTATAATGTAACTATATATATATATATACACACATATATCTATATATAACTATATCTGACCAAAACGGATGATGACACACTTTGACTTATTTGGTGTCAGCATGATTAAATCCATGAAAAAGGATGCTGAAAGCAGTTCAGAAACTGTGTGCAGAACAAGAAGTGGATGGGCACAACTCAGTTCTTCCTAAGATGTGATCTGTCTGCATGAGGGAAACAGCCCATCAGTAAGGTAGGGAGGAGGTAGTTTAAACTGCTGTTGCTTACACTGTGGAGAAAGGGGCTCATTTTCTGACAATTCCATGCTACTGTCTTCCATCCTGCAAATCTCTGCAAGATGTTCTTAAGCACTGGGTTTCTTAGAGATGAAGGGGAATGCTGAGGGAAGAAATGGTAGCTGAAAAAATTTTGCTAAGATCTATTGAGCAAAGCAGCACTAGGAAAAAATCAGCAACCAAACCTCTTGGCCTTCTACCATCTCACTTAATAATTCTTATATATATTTACAGAGGAGGAAAACAGTAGTCTGAGGAAGATTAACCTGAATGCTAACCATAGACTAGGTAAGGGGTTTTATTTTATTTTTCCTTAAAGAGAAAATGAGACTTGCTGAGTCTAAAAAAAAATAACCAACCCAAAACCAATCAACCTGCTGAGTCTGCTATGGTCTGAAGAACAGAGATGTGCCACCACAGTATCAAGCAAGTAGGATATTATTTGGGGCAACATAATAGAAACAGGTGACTTAATTAAAGCATTGTGTGGATGACCACAGGTATCCATGCCTGCAGTTTGCCACCTAGAATTGCAACATACATCTGAATATGCCAGTTCCAAAGAATTACTTGGTAATTCTTCTTTGCTCCTCCCTTCAATTTTAATGTCCATGTTCCTCAGTTGTACTTTGAAGGGCTTTAATTTCTGACTCTCCATTGTCACATGCTGTGTGCCACTTTGGAAGGTGTCAAAGGGCCCTTGGCAGGCGGGAGGCTTTCTGTAGTGGTTTCTCTTCTCTTCCTTGGCACATTCCTAGCATGTCCTGGCCCAGCTGCTTTCAGGCAGTTCCCAGCAATGCTCATCTCACTGCAGAGCAATTCCTCTTGAGGAATTGCTTGAGGTCCCTCCGGAGATCTGCAATGTATTCTCTGAGCAGGTCACAGGGGCGGGGCCAGCATCAGGCCAGGCTCTTTTTAGGCGGCTGTGCTGTCCACCTCACACGCACTGTCCAGTGACATAAACCCACCCTTTAGTACCTCTAACTACAGGATGCTCTGCCTGCTGTTCCCTGTGCTTTGGTAGCCCAAAGTGCCTGGTAGCCTGTAACAGCAGGTGTTTATTCCATCCTGCACGTGTCAGCCGAGTCTCATTTTTTTTCTTTCTTTGTTATTAATGAGAAAGCTTCCTCTCTGAGTATTGTGAGTGGCAGGAGGTGGAGACCTGCCAATCAAAATTTTAAAAGGACATTGTCAATGTCACACTTCATCCTCAGCTCTCCATCAGTTTGAACACAGAAACAATGTTCAAATTACAGTCCTGCTCTTTGCAAGGTGAGAACACAAGGTCTGCCCCTGCACACAGAAGCCTGAAAAAACCCCATGCTGCTGTTTTCATCTGAAGACATCAGAGAATGCAAACTATTTAAAGTCTTCTCATGACAGTTTATCTTTGTAAAAGTACCATATTGAGCATCTCCAGCCAACAGCTCACAGTTAAATCACTGTTCAACTTCACATCAACTTCTTCAGTGGAAACATTTGCTCATGATGGCACCTCCTGAAGTTGCAAATATTTATTCTTAGGGCAAGAGTGAAGTAATCCATATCACTACCGATGTAGTTCAGCAGTCTTTGAGGTTCCTTATGCTTTCTAGGTTAATGGTGAAATGGGTCGTTTCCACTGCAGCCTGCTGTGCAGTAAGGCCACTCACAGCTTCACAGGCCTGGATGTGTGGAGAGGAAAATACTTATGAAAAGAGGGTCAAAAGCCATATTCAGCTTAATGTCCTGGAAACATGGCTCTTATGTGACAGGCTCTGACTCTGGAGTTACCAATACACCCAAAGACCTGGATTTCCTCCCGGGGCAGAGAGTCATGAAGTTACCAGCTGCCTCACAGCCTCAAGGGGGTACCACTGGAAAAAGAAAAGAGCAGAGAACAACAAACGCAGCCAGCAAAAGATGTGCACGCATTCTCCAAAATAGCATCTGATTGCATGCAGTCTTTTACAAGTACTTTCAGAAGCAGCATCCCCTTTCTGTCTTGATAGCAATTTCTGTCATCACTACAAGACTGTGGCAATAGGACTAGTGACTCTCTGATGATTCCTAAGCAACCTGTTGGTTTAGATATAGCTCCCAGAAGGAAAGTTTGAGAGTCCCTGATTTAAGCACAGCCGAGGAGAACAACATTTTCCTTGCAGGTTTTCTGCAGTAAGGTAGAAAAGGTGCAGCTCAACGATTATGTGCTCTGGCTCAGTCACATAGACACTTCTCTTTTTCAGGCTGTGCAGAAGAGTTGCTTCTGTGTTGGCATCCAGGAAATAAAATTTGTTATTTTAATGAGTCCTGGCTTTGTGAAGTTGTGATGCTGCCATGGTTTTGGTCTTCAATTTAAGCTCCAGAGTGGGTTTTGCAGCCAGTTCTGCTATCCCTAGTAACTTCCAAACCAACTGCCAGGAGGCCTCACTCCTTTTTTGGGGACATGCAGAATTTCTCAACTGCCAGCCCAAGTTTTTTTATGCTACAGTGTCTCCATGAGTACCCTGAGATGAAGTAACCTGTGAGATAGCAGCATTAGGATATGAAACATTATTAAAAGTAACAATATTTATCCTGGCATCTATGATGTTCAGATCCTGTGAGTCTCAGAGAGGTGTAAGCATGACCTTCTGCAAATCTAAGTCTTGTGTGGCTCTTGAGAACAGATTGCAATTCCTAACACAAATGCCATCCTGCTGCAGTACACCATGTGTGCACAGCTAATGCCCACCAGAGACATGGGCAGGACCCTGTCAGAATCACACTCGTGCCTGTGGGGTTGAGTTTGATAGCTTTGTCCTGAAGAAGAGCATGGCCCATTTTTAATCTTTAATCCTTTTATTTTTTTCCTTTTTTTTAATAGTTCCTTCAAAAAGCGACTCGGCACATCACCATCCTGCAAGTGTGCATTGGTAACCATTGGTCTCTGCTTTGACTCTGGGAAGGTCTTCAGACCATTCTTCCTTTTACTCCCAAACCTTCATCTTCCTTTGAAGGGACTTAAGCTCATTCTCTGTCCCCTGGTTAGCCAAAGGTACTGCACAATGTGGTGCTGTTTACTGACAGGAAATATCTTCCCTCTATTTGATGAGGCCCATGTCTCTGCCTGTCCCAGCTTTTAAGATTTTTTTGGTCTCTGGCAAATCCACAAAGCCCAGGTGGCATTTTAAGTGAAAGCTGGAAATAACTCGAACAAATCGTTTGGTCTGTGGCAAAGCACCTGACCAACCATCTTGGGATTTAAACTAGTTTGCATCTCACTTTCTGTCAGAGCCCTGCTACACTTCCTTAAAAACAACAAAAATGGTGTACTAGAAAAATACTGCACCCTGACTGTCTGCAATGACAAACAACATTAGCAATTAAGTTAAATCGATCTCTAGGTCAAGGACTCTCATTTCCCCTGTAAATCATATGTCCCTCAGCAGCAGGACAACGCTCCTCTGAAACCTACCGTGTTATTGTTATTACTGATAATAACCTTTAGGGCAGTGTAGATCTCTAAAAGGTCTAAAGTTTGACTGATTTTTCCAATTCTATCTAATGGTCTAATACAAGACATTATCTTCTTATAAATCCTGCCTTATTTTGTGAGTATCTGTCAGAAGATGTTTACCAGGTGAGACAGGAGTCCTGAGTGGAGCAGAAAAACATTTCCCTGGTGATTTTCCAATGACACCAAAGGGCCTTCAAGCAGTCTGGGAATTAGTCAGTTCCTCCTGTTTGTCATAACAGCTCGAAGCACAAGCACAGAAGCAAGCTGGTCCCTATACGTCTACTCTTTCTGGGATTGAGTCTTCACTGTTTGGCACAAGAGTTGGTCTTTTACAGCAGTACATAGTGACACAGCCACACACACTGGTGCTGGGAGAAAGACTCTTGCCCTGATGTATAAAGGAAACAAGTTGAGCCTAGAGAAAATCAGAGGTGAAAATATAGAACATGACAAACTTTATTGTGTCCGCTAAGCAGTTGCTTGTGAAGCAGTGGACTCATTGTGAAAGAACCATTAGATCAAGCTGCTAAAATGTGAGACATTTTATAGGCAATTCAGAGTCTATTTAGACAATGAATATTCATGATCTATCTGGACAATTTCACATTCATGCTTAGATAATGCAGATTTATGCTCACACAACAATAATTTGTGAATATTTATAGGCAAACACCTGGACAGTATTTGACACAGCTGTGAATATTCATGATTACCTTTTAAAGAGACAGAAAGACTCTACCTGAAGTTTGAACTACAGACACAAGAAGCTAATCCTCAATATTTACTGTGCCTTAATGACAACACATAACAGCCAAAAAAAGAATACAGCAAAGAATTAGAGGTAGGGATATGATCATTCAAAAGATAAATAAAAATCCATGAAGCTTCTCTGAGCAGCTAAAAAACCTCTCATTGGATTAGTCTTCTGACAAAAATAGGTTCCTGGTACAGCACCTTTCCTATGTGAAAATAATATCCGTGGAGGTTTGAGGATTTGGTTGGGGTTCTTTGGTCGCCTTTTTTTTTTCAAAAAAAGCTGGGGTTTTTTCTTGGGTTTTTTTTTTTGTTTGTTTGTTTTTTGTTGTTGTTTGTTTGTGGGTTTTTTTTTAATAAGACTAAAACTGAACATGCATGCCCACACATCTGTTTCCATGTTTAAGAGGTCTTCATGACAAGCTAGCCTGTGCCTTCAAGATTCAAGACCACACTGCTCTCATTAAAATACACTCTGTTTGGCCCTTTTGGAGACATTCTCAAAGCCAGATGAGATGAGACCAGAACATTGCCTATGTGAGTCCTAAGAGCCATGATGTAGCTTGAGTCAGGAGCATCACAGGGTAAAGATTAGCTTTTGTGATAAGGCAATTTAAAGGCAGAGATACAGATAGGAACACCAGGAGGAAAAAATAAACAACAACAAAAAAAAAAAAATAAGATGGTAACAGACAGGCTAGGGTCAGGGGAAAAGGCAGCTGCTAGATTCACATGTGCTTATTCATATGAGTTGACCTCTTAGGAGATGAGAACTCTGACATTAGAGCTCCCTCTAAGGGAATGAGGAGCTTGTAGTTGGGGGTTTGTCTAGGCAAGTTAAAGACAGATTTGATCATCCAGCATGTGTGACCACAGCCAGTAGCTCTGTCTCTGCTGACAAACCTCTTGTGTAAATTCCCAGTCTTAATGTCAACTTCTAAATAACTGTATAATCAAGCTCTAAAACTAATCATGATGTCCCCGTTCACGAGATGACTGAAACCTTCCTCTCTATGTTATTTCCACTACTGTTTAGCCCCTTCTGTGGTAGCTCATTAATGCAGAAGGAATAACACTCTTCCCCCCCCCCGTTCATTGGGAACAAGCAAAGCAATTATGGCCAATTTCTGAGGCTCACTAGAAGCCAGAGCACACAGCACATTTGGCTGGGCTTTGTCACAGTCCATCCTGCCACAGAGAGAGATTGCACACAAGATGTGGGGCAAGAGAAATACAACGCACACCGTCAGCCTTACCTTGATGCTACCCAAGTGTTTTCTACAGCCTGATAATGTCTAGACTAAACTGCATAGCAGACTCTTTGACCTAAATTCATTGAGACAGCTGAAAATTATAGCAGTTGAAAATAAAAGCATCTCCAGGCCAGTAAATAGCCCACTTCTTCCAATTTTTTCAAATACATCAGCATCGGGCACTTTTCTGCTGAGACCACCTCTCAGTGAGATGAAATTACAACCTCAGCTCTGCCAGGACACTGAGATGGACGGCAGCAGTCAGATGTCAGTGCTGGGTACCCAGGTCTGAGCCAAGCAGAGATGAGATGCCTTGGCTCCCCTTTGCTCCTTCCTCAGGTTTTGACTTCAGGCTGCTTACTCTGGTGTTGCCTCTGCTTGCAATGAGATCAGACAACCTGACAAACTAACCCCTTACAAGTGCCTGTTGTCAACTTGCTTTGAACAAATAGCCTTTGTGAGATGTACTCTGATGGACAGAGTACATCTCACAGTCACCATGGTGGGCTGCAGATAGCTCTGAAGGCCAGAAACAGACAGGTGAAACGTTCTGCTTTCCTCAGCTCCAGTATGAGCTCCTCTCAGAAGCAGCTGGAAATGGAGCAGCTGTTGGTGATCTCCAGTGCTGATGGGGCTGAGTGTCTCCTGAGGACACCACACAGCCATTCCCCACACATATAGTGGGGCTGTACAGAAGGGCTGTATCATCCCCACCATATTTTACCCAGAGTACAGGTGGGGCTGTACAGAAGGGCTGTATCATCCCCACCATATTTTACCCAGAGTACAGGGTCTGTACTCTAAAGTATAAAACAACTGCAAACAAATCAAGCGAACACGTATCTTTTCAAAGCCTCTTGTTTTTAAAGGCAGTCTCATGATTATAAGAGGGTTGTTTTTACAATGACTGATTAATCAGTGTTGGAAATAAAAGACAATTTGATGAATGCTACCTTTTCTCCCCTGCTTCTCCAGTTTTCACCTATATTGTACTTTCTCTCATCAAAACCAGAATTTCTGTATCAGACAACAGGGCTTTTTGCCCATTCTCTAGAAATCATCACCTGAAACTTCAGAAGAAAAATTATGTCCTTGCCCTGCTCCCTAATTTCTGAATGCCCATTTGTTGTGGTTTAACCTCAGGTGGTAACTAAGCACTGTTCAGTCAGTCACTCAACCCTCCCCCTCAGTGGGATGGGATGGAGAATGGAAAAAAAAACCCAAACATGGGTTGAGATAAAGACACTTTAAACACATAATAAAGGATAATAATAATAAATCATAATTAATAAAAGTGATGCACAAATGTAATTGCTCACCACCTGCAGAAAAAAAAAAACAAACCACACAACAATATTGCTCAGTCTGTTTCCAAGCAGTCATCCTACCTCCCAGCTAGCTGCCCCCATTTCATCCAGAGTATGACATCACTTGGCAGGGAATATCCCTTTGGCCAGCGTGGGCCAGCTGTCCTGGTGTGTTCCCTCCCAGCTTCTTGTGCATCCAGCAGCATGTGAGAAGCTGCAAAATCCTTGATTTATTGCAGACACTACAACTACCTAGCAACATCTAAAAACATCAGTGTGTTATCAATATTATCCTCACACTAAATCCAAAATACAGCACTACAACAGAAAATTAACTCTATCCTAGCTGAAACCAGGACTCCACTGAATATCTTATTTGCCTATTTTCTTTCAGGAAGGTGTCTTCCCAAATACCTTTTGATTATAAAAAAAAAAAAAAGCACAAAAAATAGTATAAAAAATACAGAACTACAGTGACATTTGGTTAGCAGTAACCCCATCCCTTCTTTGAATTCAGATATAGATTTTTTTATTACCTTAGAACTAGGACTGACTCTCTCTGTGCATCAGCATGGCATCTGCTGCAGTGAAGCTCCAGATAAGGACAGAACTTGCTCATTGATAAATGATTAATAAACAGCAGATTCTACCTCTGCCAGAGTTTAACTCTGGCAAACAGACTACTTTTCACAGATGTCTCTGCCCATACTTTGAACCCTATTGCCTATTTATGCCATGGCAGTTAATTCTGCTACATATTGGGGAATAAAATATACACTTTTGAAGTTTCAATAAGTGCTGCCCTTTAGTTTTACTGTGTGCTTTCAGCACCTCCTGCCATGAGGCTTACAATGGGAGAGAGTCCTAACGTTGCTTCTCTCCTCACACTGAAGGTGCTTTATTCAATAAGCCCTTCACCCAACACCTTGCAAGCAGCCTCCTTGTGATCACAAGTCCTGTAGATCACAGATCCTGCAGAAATAGGATCCAACATTATTATGTTCTCAGCAGCTGCCAGCTCTCACAGTACTACTGTGTGGACATACAGTCCAAGGCTTGGTGGAGACCCTCTGCTGAGATGCTGCATTTGATTGTGCAGTACCATGTGCTGTGTGTCTTAAATGCAAGAAGCACCAGTAAGCAGTGAGCATGGCTATCTTAAATGCCAAGAGCTGCATGCAGTGGCTGCTTCTCATCCTTCACTGCTCTTCTGCACATCCAAGATGCAAAGAATTAGCAACAACACTGCAATAATCACAAAATCTTTAGAACTAGGTGCAAGGGAGGAGGAGGATGAATTCTTATGCACGATCTTATCTTTCCAAGCCTACAACATCCGATCTTGCGTTGATCTCTGGGGACTCCCGAAGACAAAAGGAAGAGCTAATCTTTGCCCATTACCTTTATGTTAATAGGAAAGCCTGCAGAAATAGGTGTCAACCTCCAACATTTTTATGTTCACAGCGGCTGCCAGCTCTCACAGAACCAGCTGCATTCACCTCTGTTAGATAAAGGCATGGGGAGAGAGAACCACCACCACTCCAAGCAGTACGCACCGTCCCTCCACCCCTACTGCCTCCAAAAGGAGCAGCGGCGGTTCCAGCGTGTGTTTGACCAGGAGCAGATGCGACTATTGGCCGCCTCCAGCTACTGAGCTTCTGCCTGGATCTCCCCAATCACATTTTGTCACAGTTCCAGCATCACCCTGCTGGACTAGCAACCAAGCACAACACCTGAAGCAAGAGAAACTTTAGAGCATTTATCTTCCTATGGCACCTGAAACAAAGCAGGCTGAAAGGCATATATTAATGAATTTGTCCTCACTACAGCTGGTCTGGAAATGTTTCAGTGCAATCAGCTTTTCATTGGAAAACACTGATTTGTCAAAACCATTATTCTTCTCAAATTCAACAAAGTATTGGGTTGGAAACCTTCTCAGTGTCTGGGAGGCAATGAGAAGGAAGGCTGGAGAAGGCACAATTATTATTCTATTGACTTCACAAGACCAAGCCCATTCTGTGGGTAAACGTCTTTGTCCCTGGATGCTGATGGGGCTCATTAGGGGGACAGCAGTGGCAGTGATGGTAGTATAAGAACATCATGAATAAACAGAATTCAGCCTCCAGCTCTGCCAACACACTCTGCAAGCATTAAATTCATGCACATACCAGGAGGGAGATAAAGTACCACATTTACTCACAGACTCTTAATAAAAATGCCATTCAGGGTTTAATTAACTTTTTTTTCTTACAGAATCACCCCACAGCTGCAGCAAAATCTGGTTTCCTACAGTCTTCCAGGGCCAAATTCTGCAGTAGGGCGCACCCAGGTGCATCTGCAGGGTGGTTCATTCAGGCCATGCCAGTATTTACACCAGCACAAAGCAGAACAGATTCTATCCCTTTAAAGTTCATCAGATATCCTTTCCCTCCCACGTTTGGGGTTTTATTTTTAGCTTTCAGCAGCAGAGGAAAACAATAAGAGCCTCATATCACTCCATCCAGATGGCGATTCTGTTTCCTTCCATCTAGCTGTGCTTGTGAATGCATGTGTGTGTCTCTATCAGTGTCTCTTCTCCTCTTGCTTCTACCATGCATGGGTGTGTATGCCCCACACCCTTTAATACAGAGGAATAGTTTTGAAGAGGAATTCTAGAGGCAGCAGTTACAGTGGGGCTAAGCCTTTTCCTGGGGGCAGGATCCACTGGGAGCTCGGGAGGACCACAACCAAACTTCTGTTATTTTCAAGTTATCTCTACTGGGATACCCAGCTGGGGCAGATCTCAGCTTCTTCAGATCCATGATCTGCCCTGCCTGAAGGACCAACAGGAATTCAAGGAGGGGGAAAAGGAATGCTCAGAAGAGGAACCAAGACTCAGGTTGATTGTTTTATCTGTGCTGTCTAGGTGCCATCAGAATATATTAACTCCTTCATTTATCACCACACTATCATTAGAAATCTCAATTATTTCTGAATGCCACATTGACAAATGTTTAATTAGCTACTTTGTTGCATTAATCACATCTTGGATACAAGGAAGAACTAGAGGCACCCTTGCGGGGCCCTATTATTTTTTATAGAAATATGTGGAGGGTGAAGGAAGCTGTAATAAATGTCCCCATCATTACAGAGATAAAGGTCAGACATTAGCACAGCATTCATATATCTTAAGCCTTTCACAGGGAGCACATACCTGCCTGCTACAGCCTTCTCTGCTAGTGACAGGAGAACAATGTCAGCTGCCTGGAGAGCAACACGCAGAAACTGCTCACGGGTCTCCATCTCCCCTCAGAGGATGATGCTTCTCCAGCACACCAGGGGATAAGTAAGCTGAGCAGTTAAGCAGCTCAGATATTACCATCAGGAACATTTTACAGCTAGGTTCTCCCAGTTTTTTTCATGAGATCTGACTGCAGCTTCATGTGCCATTTTACTGTACATTATAAAATCAACTGAGCATGGGCCTGACAATAGTAGAGTTGAAGGACTGGGTTTCCTTTTTGCCTTGAAGTCACTCAATCTACCACTGAAAAGCCAGCAACTATGGAGAAGATGGTTCATGCATTCATCCAATGAGTTTTTAATTAAAATATGGATAGGCCTAAGGTAACAGCATTTCAAATTCACCAGTGGCTAGTTAAGGGCTGCCAGGCTTTTGCTCAAGCCCTGGTAACTCACACACACTTGAGGCATTTGTTAATGACTCACATTCCTGTTTCTCCTTATTTTTGTCTGGGATAGAGTTAATTTTCACAAGNAGGGGTCGCTGCTTGAAGACGGGTCTGGCATTGGGTTCAGGTAGGGAGCAAATTGCATCATACGTCACCCGATTTACAAATGACTTTTAAGAACTTTTGCTGCTATCTTCCACTTCCTTTGCTGTCCTAGTCAACTGTCCTTATCCTGACCCACGAGTTTTACCTTTTCTTTAGATTCTCTTCTCCATCCCACTGGGGGTGGAAGAGTGAGAGTTAGGCCAGGCAGTACTCAGGTGACTGGAGCTAAACCACAACAATGTTGCACCCAAAATCCTCCCTGGTCCCAGTAACCCTCTTTCCACTGAGGCACTAAGGCACAACAAACTGGGAAAAGATTTCTAGATGGGAGCAGTGTGTCCAGCTCAGGATGCTGCTGGGTATCAGAGAAGACATTTTCTGCAATGTGCTTCTGGAAGACTGAGAGTCTTCCTGGCTAATTGCTTTTCCAAAATCCATACATTTGAGTAGTACATTCATTGCAGCAGTGGTCTTCATGACAGTACACAGACAGTGGAGAAGAGAGATGAGGTGATTTAGCTGAGGCCACATAAAAAATAAGAAGCATCTAACTCTATCATGTTTCAGAAGGACAAAGTAATGTACAATGGAGAAAGGATTTGCATGGGAGAAATGGGTGAAATTTTCACTTCTCAGTAATTTCTGTTTCTTTCTTTAAAACACTTTCCAACACAGCCTTAGAGCAAAGCCATTGAAAGTGTCTGATTTCTGCAGCAGACATATGTAATGGAGGGAGATGTTCTGGCTCACAAACTCCAATTAGTTCTAATGTTAGGCCTGCCCATAAAACATAGAGTCTCCCTTGTTTTCCACAACCACATCAATAAACATTATTGTACAGCGATATAAATATAACTCATTAGTTTGTTGACACTCTGTGGCTTATCTATATATGTAATGCCATCCTGCTATTATTGATGCTTTTTTTATGACACAGTATGTTTTACTTCTATTTATATCATTTGGGCTGGTTCTTAATAAGCCAGAGTGACTGCAGCATCATCCACAGGACGTAGATGAGTGCATAATATATTTCTCAGCACATCATCCATAATGTTCAGCATCCTCCATGACCAGAAAACCACAAAGTTCTCCAGTCACTTACTTTAGGAGATGTGAAACTTTCTGTAGATAAATGTCCTGACCCAAAGCTTGCCTGTTTCTTTCTCAAAATCCATGATGCAAAAATGTAGTGGCTGATTACCACTGTTTAGTGACTTAGTGATCTCCTGTTCCACAGGCAGATATACCCAAGAACTAGCTGAACAGGTGCCACTGTACAGAAGATTTTCTACTGTGATCTGTGTGCAGGGCAGGAATTCAGCATCTTGATTTCAACATTCTGACTCTCTCTGTGGCCTTTGAAAAGTTTCCTTAATTTCTTCCTGCCTCTTCTTTCCTGTTTGTCTCCTGATGAATTCACATTCTCTTTTGAAAATATCTCCCATTGAGCAAATCTGTCTTTTGGCCCACATTGTCATGTTAATGCTCAAGAAAAGTCAAAAGAAGTGGACATACAAAGTAGGTGATCCTTGTCCTGCCACATATCAAATTACAGAGTACCAGCTTCTAAGAACAAGACACTTTTCTACCCTTTAATAGACTAATCTTCTGTTTTCTTGGTTCCAAACCTGTTCTTTGCCACTGCAGTCAGACAAAACTTGGAGATTGCTCCAGAGACCTGAAAAGAAATACACCTTCTTGTAAGTCCTCTGCTAAATGCAGGAGCTGAAGGAACCTCCACCTGGGTTTGAACTTCAGGACCAAGTATTTGCACTGAGCTGCTGGCAAGGAGCTGGCTGCACACTGTGGGCTGCTCAGGAGCATTGGTGGGAGCTGGTGGACAGTATGGTGGGGAAGCTCACTCTGTTGCAAGCAGAGCATTCTCTTAAGGATATTTTTCTTAACGTCTATCAGGAAGACAAATTGAAAGGCTGAGAGCAAAAGACAATCTCTCCCACAATAACACTTCAAATTATGGGAACACAGATTAACTGCAATTGCCTGCTAAACATTAGCTATTTAATCACATGCTCTGGGCAGTGTACTAAGAGGTTGATTGGTGGGCTTTTAAACCCACCAGCTGCTAGGGCTCTGCCAAGTCTAACATGTTGCTGCAATTACTGCTGGTAGTAATTACGTGGTGCTTTTCAGTAATCCCCACAACGCAGCTCTGTAGGTGAGTGTGTTTGCATGGTATTTGTGTTCAGCAGCTGAAAAAGATGCTGTCCAGTCACTTAGCTCTACCCCTTTTCAGTGCAATGGTGGGGACAGATGATAAAATAGCCATCATTTTTAAATAAAGCTTCTTTTTAATGGAAACATCATAGCTTTGTATGCTATGTTTCTTTTGAAACTGCATGGGAGACAACAGTCTGCTTGTGCTACCAGCTGCAGGAATTGCTCTTCAGCTCAAGCTGCAGAAAGTTGTGCTTTGGCATTACATGCTCCTGTTTTAAAACCTATTGCTCTGCAAGACAGCATGGGATGACATTAAATAAATCTTTTTCTATGCCTGAAAGCCAGATATCCAAGCTGATGTAAAGTAAAAGGTAAAAGAATTAAATAAAACGACCAAAAAGCAGAGCTGGTATTCTTAAAAATCAGTGGCCTTTCCTACAGCAAAGTATGTTCACGACAGTGACAGGCTGTATGCCACTGCAGGTTTAGTGCAGTCAGGAATAAATCAGGAGACCCTGAAACAGCCCAGTCTGGCAGTGGAAAAAGAAAATTGCTCAAGGCTGGAGGAGATGCTGCCATACGGCTCCTACACAGTGTTCTTGTGAGGACTGGGAACCTCTGCTGCCACTGGAGGTTTCTTTGCATGTACAAAGACAGCCTGGTTTGGCTTGCTCCCACTCTGAAACCACGCTGAGCACCCCCCTACATTTCCAGGCAGGATGGAGGTTCCTGATAATGGGAAAATCAGATGCTTTCCCCCTCTATTTTATCTCTTCACAACCTTGTATTACCATTTCACAGAGAAATGAAATGGCCAAGTAATCCAGCAAAAAGATCAGATACCTTTGCAGCTGTTTGAGGTAGAACAGCCCTGAAGTGATTGAATGGTTAACAGATTTGGCCTCGTGTGGTTTTCATCTCAATAAGATAAAAAATGGTTTTGTAACACCCAAACAATCATTCACATCCTCGCCTGAAGCAGAAGACTTAGGAGCTCCTTTTCCTTCAGCTGCCATTGCAGCCATCTGATTGGCACATCACATCATTTATTTACTTTACTGATAGAACCTAATTGGGTATAATTGCTGAAGCATCTTAAATAATTCTAAATACAGGAATTGATTTGTGGATTAAATGGAATATGATAATTGCATAATTGAACAAAGTAGCTGGAGTCTTCACCCAGCTAAGTGGATTTTGTGATTGTGGCTGATTGCATCAGAATATAAATCAGCCTGATTTGCATGACTGACATCAGCTCCCCCTCCTCCTCTCTAGAGCTGGCTTTAAGTAGGTCACATCCAGCAGAGCAGAGAGAGGGAGCAGAGACCTTGGAGAGAAGCCCCTTGGATTTGGCACTAGATGATGGAGCTCTCTGCGGTCTCCACTTAGTAGTAACTGATGTTCCTCTAGAGGGTGGGTGCTTTTCCCAAGGGTTTTGGATGGTCTAGCATCGGCTGTTCAAGGCCTACCTGGGTCTGGGGGAATGTATGATCCTGCTTTTTTAATTCTTAAGTCTCTCATGGTTTGGCCCATGGTTTCCTGGGTGATCTCTCTTGAGATCGCTCTGTCAAGGTAATTTTAAACAGAAGTGATGAATTCAAGCAACTTCATCCTGAGGGAAGTTGAGTAACGCACTTTGTGAAAGAGTCTCTGTCTCTCAGATGTGCTTCTAGTCCCAGCTGAGTTAATCCAAAGCTTGGATCAGTTACTCCGTCTTGTTGGAGGACTAGAATTTTTCCAATGGGAGTTGGCTAGAAACCCTGGCTGAGGCTGGAGCAGGGCTCTTCAGGAGGATTAGCTCTGTGGCCATATGCCAGTCTAATTAGGAAGGCTGTAAAGTGTGCAGCCCTTGCAAGTGTCTCTATATGAGCTGCTGCTGCTCTTTAGCCTTTTTTTTTTAATTCAGGAAAAAATCACAGAGTCCTAGGATATGAGCTTTACATTTTCAGCATCATCAGTCTCATTTTATAAGTAGTAACACATGCACACTAACATTAATTCCACTTGGAAAAGCAATATCTTTTCCAACTCTTTTCTCCTTCTTTTTGTCTTTCTGAGTGTGTGTAATATAGGTTCTAGCTATTGATTCACTATACTTTTTTTAATGGCAGTTTATAGCATTCCACATAAATGTCTATAACCACATTACTGTATGACTACACTGGCTGTTAATCATTTATTAACATTATAAAATCAGGTATATCCATGGTGTATGTGTATTAGCAGGAACATGATGAATAGAATGTCACATCTATAAATAAGTTGTTTCTAATATTAAGAATGGCACTGAATTCTATTAAGTTTATTAATTATGTGCATGCATATCACTTTGTTCTCAATAAAGTGAGACGACATTTAGAGGAAGATGGAAGTTTCTTCTGTTGGATCAATCAGTCTAAACTTGTCATCATTCATTCCTAAGCTTTTTTGAAGGGAAAATTGTCCTTCTTTCCCCCCCTAACTGGCATATTGATTGCTTCAGTGCAACGAAGATGTTAATCAAAGGAAATGAAAAGAAGTCTAAGTCTCTGAAGTACTCCTGGCTTTCTCTTTGAAACATCCCTGCTCCCCTTTGTGTTCATACATGACTACCATCCTGCCCATGCAAAAGCTGCATTAGCAGAAAGAGAACACCCTCCTGGGAATATCAGACCTCATTTCAAATGGTAGGAAAATCTTGCCCTTCAGTCTGTGGGGTCTTTCTCTCCATAGGGCAGGATGTGAAGTCCCTTGGTTGTTCCCCAGCATTTGAAGATGGAAGTCAGCAAAAGTGCAATAGTATACTCCTGCAAAACTAATTGATTATAAAATCTAAACCAGGCTAAAAATAGGGACATGGAGGTGTGTGCAAAGTAGGGAAAAAAAAAAAAACAACAACAAAACAACAAGAAAATTAACAAACAAACATATTTTGGTGCAGCTGATAGCTATTGCAATTTTTTAGACTGTATTCTAGTTTGGACTTTGAAACAAGGTTCTGAAAAAAATAAGAGGAAATGTTGGCTAACTGGGGATCTCATGCTGAACTAGAAGGTGGCCTGATGTCAGCAGGGATGTTCTCTGTGTTTACCTTTGGCACAGGTAACCTAATTGTAGTCACAGCACCAGCAAAGAATGAGCTCCGTGGTAGGGGCACCAAAAGCAATCTTGAGTAGCTGAGGCTTCACCTCGCAATGTGAGAACACGCTTGCCCAAGTAGGGTTTGGTATCAGCAAGGACCAGTAACTTACACTTAGTGAAGGCACTGGTCATTTACTTTGGGGAATATTTCTTCCTGTTTGGCAGGCTTCCTCTCAGTGTTTCTTGTAACACAACCATGCATATGCATGCAATACCTCTAATGTTTCTATTGAAAATTGCTATTGACTTGCTAAATTCCACACCTAAAATTTTGACTAAAGTCTTCCAATTTTTTTTTTTTTGAGTACTTGTTTTGGGGGATAAAATTTATTTTACTTCTGTTAGTTCAAGATTCATGTCAGGGTCAGTATATTCAGTAAAGCTATCAACCACCAAGGTACCATTTTTAGGTTTAATTAAGGATGGGAGATTGGAAGAGGAGACAGAAGGGTAAACAAACCCAAAACCGCAGTTTTATCGTCAGATTTCCTCTGATGCTTACTGTCATCCATCACACATAATTAACTGCACATCTGATGTATTGTGAGACACTGTAGAATGTCTAGCATCACCTGTTTCATACGTTCAGCTCACAATGGTGTCAGTGCTCACGTAAGGGCATTAGAAAATAATGTTGGAGTGAGTCTGGATTTCTTTTTGTTAGCCTGTTGTACACATGACCATTTTTAGAGCTTAAGGATTACTGAAGTTCATCTGACTGTACCAATGCTAATGTTATATCAGAGACTGTAGTTAGTGTAGAAACTAAGTCTGTAGTTTGAGAATGAAAGAGCAATTAATTTGGCTTATTGGTGGATCTTCTTCATTCTTATGGAATAGGATGAGCACATGTATCTGAAGTGATACTTCACAGTTCTGGTGCTCATTCTAAAATCCTAAGCTAAGGACTGGAGCTTTGAAAAGTATAAAATGAGGAGTCCAGTTTCCTGTTGCACCCTCTTCAGAACATGCACCAAGAATAAGGGATGATGTTTGCAGAGTCTAAAAGATTAAGAGGATTCTCATTTTTCTATTGTTCTCTGCCCTGATATCATAAAACATCCAAATCAGGAGGCAAGTAAAAGACAAGATGCAGGATGATTGATGGTGCATACAGAAGGTCATGCTAACTTTTTTTGAATAACATAACTTGCTTTGATAGCTTTTTGGAAAAGGTAAGAAATCGTATAATATTGTGTTTATCCATTGGATGGAGTTTTGAGCTAATGCCTTAATGCAGGCATCCATGTGTTGCCACCTCAAAAGAGCAAGCGTACTCATATCATGCTAGCTGTCATTATTGGTGTCTGTGAGGCTACAGCATGCATTCCAATTTAGGCTTTCGAAAACTGGAGTTAAAAAAAAGCTGGTTTATGCCCACAGATCTGGTTATTATTGCAAATAGAGTAATGAATATGATTGTCTGAAGACATATTATTGCTCCATCTGCAATTCTGGGCTGCTGTGAAGGCAGTTGAGTGCTAAACATGTCTCAGAAATATATGGCAACTTCTTTCATGCTTACAGATTTCCAGGGTAGTCCCAGCCCACTGGTTGACCAATTTTTAATCTCAGAAGATGTTAGAAGCAATTAATTCACAGTACTGTGACAAGAGACACAACATCTTATGCGTGGAAGGTGGTATAGCAAGTTCTGAGAGCTTGGGCTGGAGTTTTCTAGTCACTGGACTTTTACAGTATTTCGCATACACTATCCCTGTTGGAGAAATACCTGCTCTTTCAACACTCAGGTAGACATTGCCTATATGTAAATGAGATGAACCCACACTCATGGTGATTTTTGCTTGATGACTTATGTATCATTCATATATGAATGATATATTCATATATTCTATACTCAGTGGCCTACAAATATTCCCTAAGGAATATTTGGAGGCCACTGAGTATAGAACGGATCCTTCCCCCTTCCCACTTGGTACAAACATATCATTAAGCTCCAGCAGGGTCAACAATTGGAAATACTCTCATTACCACTGGTGAGAACCTGCTCATTGTGCACCCACATCTCTTCCCACTACAACTCCCCTAGGTCTCAGGCTGAGAGGAGCACCTAATGAGAAGAGATCAGGCCTTGAGGTTTTGTGACAACTCCTTTTCTTGACAAAGACAGCAACAAAAACTGAAAACGACACAGCTGTAATTTCTTCCTCTGACACTTTTAAGGCTGTAATGAGAACAGACAACTACAGAAAATGTTTCCCTCTGCTTCTGAAACTGAAGCCTGGTGTTCCTGTTATGGTGGTAGACAGTATTATTGCCAAGGGTACCACTGGGCCTAGGTTCTTCATTAAGAGGGCCACTGGAGCTTCTTCATTGTGTATAGCCTCAAGCATGGGCTTAGTACTCAGGCAATAATGCTAGAGTCCCTGCCTTCAGGTGGAGGTTCCCCATTCCCTACATCTCAGCTGATCCACAAATGTTTTTCTGCCAAGAGCACTGAGACAGATCAAGGAAGAAGATGGAGCCACAAAAGGCTGCATCAGCATAGCTGCGATCCAATATTGCTTGCATTATTGTGGCATGCAAACATAAAATTAACAGAGGAAGAGGCCCAGAAAGAGCACATGAAAGTAGACAAGTTAATTGTCTACAGCAGATGGTGTTAGGATGATAAAAGTCAAAGAAGCTAAAATATTTGGTATAATGTTTGCCAGATAGGCAGGTTCCATGAGGAAAGTGTGCAAATTAGCAGCCTGGTTTTGAAGTGTGCTCAGTCCTGGAAAGGAGAGGAGGGTGCAAGAGAAAAGGTTCATTCTGGGAGGAGAAGGCTGAAATGATAAGAAATGCACTCTGATAGCATGTGCAGGAGGGGTCTCAAAGTAAGAGAGCCTGTCTGGGATTTGTAAGGGAACAGTCTTGCACAAGGATTATTTTAATTTTTTTTTATATCTTCTGCATAAGACCACTTAAACACATGAGCAAAAGAGACTATGCATAGATGAATATATATATATAAATTTAGTTATATGTACACACAGAGTATGTAATAAGTAATTCACTACTCTATTCTGAAGCCTCTTATGTGGAAAGATGACATTTTTCCAAGCTATCCAAGACAGCAAACAACAGGTCAAGCCCAAGTGAGCACAAGGAAATAATGAGGTAATGCTAGTCAGCATGAGATGTGGAAGATCTCTGCAAATCTGGCAGCCTAACCTTTCTGTAGGCTACACAAAAGAGAGCTTTAATGAGAGCCCTAGCAGAGGATAATGAGGTATTTGTGCATGTTTACGTGAAGTCCTCCCAAAAATGCAAAGAATAGCATAGGAAAAAAGGGCTCACTGAGTACCTTAACCAGCAACAGGAGAAGAGGCTGCCATTCAGGGCTGATCAGAGACAAGATGCAAATTCTCATCTTGAAAGAGGAGAAAAACTCATGTTTGATGTAAGAGGCAAGGGGA
>VXBZ01003994.1:19729-66745 GCA_013399135.1 Heliornis fulica
TCCTTTGTGATCTCCAGTGTCTGGACCCCACTGTTTTCTCTTTTTTCACACCCAGAGTGAAACAATTTCAGGTTTGATCTTGGCTTTTGCTACTTATCAGGGTTCTGATTTGTGAGCAAGATTTCTTGCAGTTCTGAGGATTTTCACTATTATTGCACACTTCCCTGGGTCAGATTCTGTGTTTCAGTCCATATACATACATTGTTGTATTCTTGTATTTTACATGATACATTCTGCATCTAGAGATTTTTTTCCATTTTTTAAATAGCAAGCAACCAATGCTGTTAAAGCCAAAAAGGCAAGTGAAGTGCCCAGAAATCCTTGCTCCCTTTTTGCACCAAGGCAGCTAAGGAAATCGCATTTCTATAAGACATCCATAATGGGAAAAGCAGAGTTGGGGATAGCACTCATTCAGATTTCCTTTCAACTGGCCCTTCCTCTGTGCTCCTCTCAGCCCAGTGGTCTGGCTGCAAATAAAAAAATTAAGGCAGTGAAGATCAAAGGGAAACAGTCAGACTTGAAATATCTAGTTTTGCAGAGATAACAAAACTATTCTTTCATTTAAAAAAATAAAATCTCACTTCTACAAAAAACCCCATTCACATTCCCCATGGTTCCCCAACTGCTCCACTGGAGGAGGACAGGATCACTCCCTGTACTGGCCTCAGCACTGGAGGTGAAGGATGGAACATCAGCCATCTGGAGCACTCCCCTGGGATCTGGCTTGTCAGGTAATTCAAAGATGCAGCAGATTTCCTCTTCAAAGTACTTTACAAATAGTCATTAATTAGCCCACACCACTCCTCCTTTGGGGAGAGAACTGGTGCAGTCCCCATATGCACAGAGGGGAGGAGCAGATGTAGATTAGATGTCTTTCTCAAAACATTCTCAGGAGTCAGTAACAGGGCATGTGTTTTCTTCAGTCCTGTGTTTGCACAAGTTTCAAAAGTCCCTTCGAGCCAACATGTTACCATACCTACTCTACAATAAAGGAGACAGGCAGGTTTTACTCTGCTGCCTCAACCGTACAGATGTTGCGGTAATCCCAGATGTGGTTTGGCGCTACAAACAGAGCACAGGCAACAAACCTGTGTGTGCAGTAGCACGTGAACTTTCAGTTAACAGAGCAGAAATAGTGCCACTTGCTTCACAGAGAAGTAAGAGAGGAGCCTCGAGTTCTGAAGGCATTTATCACTATCTCGTAGAGTGCTGTTACCACACAAGCAGCACCACAGGTTGGGGTTACCAGGGGGGGACTTGGCGAGTGCCGAGTATCTGAGTATCTGAGTATCTGAGTATCTGAGTATCTGAGTATCTGAGCAAGAGCTCTCTGAAGTGCTCCAGTTGGCAGGATGAGTCTCCAGCTTGTTTGTATGCTACTTAGCAGTAACAGAGCGGTGTCATCCACTGGTGAGCCTATCTCCAGGGAGGGAGCAGGACCTGCACGAACCTTGGAAGAGCTTAACTTTAATGAAGGGGTTGAAAAGAAAACCTGCTGGCCTGAAGTCTTTGGAGGAAGCATAATGAGTGGAGATCAGAGTCTCGGGGAAGATAAATCAGGTTGGACCAGTCACACTGACTGGCAGGCTGTATGTATATGCAAGAATCCTACATCTTCATTAAAATGCAGGTGCCTTGGTCAATTTGCTGTACAAACAGCATTATGCACTGGCACATTTTCAGATGAAGAACTGAGGATAACAATTTTGTTTGAAAACTATAGATGAAATATTAAGAGAATATGATTAATTGGCTTGCAGCTTGAAAATAACTTAAGTACAATATTAATAGAAAGTTAAATTTTATACTCAGCCAGTCAGAGCTTTATTTTCCTATCACACCTGTCAAGTGGCAGCACTGGTGCCAGAGCAGTCTTCGCTAATCTCCTCAGGTATCTTAAGTCCTTGCGAAGGCACCATCCTTGTAAAGCCCTTGTGGAAGGCTTTCATTCAACCTGCTCCTCCTAGCAGTAGTGGGATCATCACTCCCACAGTGGTGCAACAAGACTCAGAGGCAGGTGTAATCCCAGCAGTGCCTCAGGAGGGCTTCGAGGCAGGATGATGAGCATAATTATGGGAGCCAGCACCAGAAGAACCAGAGGTGCCAGGAACCTTCCTTCTGTTCCTCTCCTCTGAGAGGAGCACCATGGCCACAGCTCTCTTGTTCCCAAGATTAACCTTAAAAATTTTTCCATCACAAGGTTTGTCCCGCATATATATCACATATGCAACCAAGGATTTCTTCTTTTATGGCACCTTCAGTTTTAAATAATATGCCACAGGTAATTTGAGGGGTAAAAGAACCTGTGCTATTATCATGATGTTTCCAAAGCTGTACCCATCCTTTCAATTGACACAGACCTCTCTTGCCATGCGAAATGAGGCTGTACCTCAAAGAGAAGAAAAGATATGTCACCAGTACACAAGACAGTACTGCCTGATCAGCTGCCTCTGAAACAATCAGGCAAAATGACCAAGCTGTAATTCAGAAGAAAATAATGGACTCACAACTTCCGCAAATATTTTGAACTTACACAGCACATTTCACCTGTTGCAACTAACAAGAGAGTCATCAACTGAACCATCACTAGGATCAAATTGATGGAATTATACTACAAAATAAGATTTTTCCCTGCCATCCAGACTCCCATTTTGTTGCACTAGAACTAAGAAGGGAAAATCAGAATTTCTTTGTCTCCTTTGTTCAGGCGGTTACAGTTACAATCCAGTAAATAGCACAGATATATGTAAATCGTGTGTTTCTCTGCATGTGCTAAATTATTTTAATTATACTAAGAAGCTTTTAAGTCCATTCAAAATCTCTCCCCACACACCAACTGAAGCACCTGCAGATATTGTCTCTCAAGAACTGTCCCAAATGGAATGTCACTCAATTACAGCATTTGCAAACAAAAATGAGAGTGTTTACTAGTCCAATAATGAAAGACTAGATCACGCATACACTGCCCAAGGCCATCCTTCTGATCTTTAGAAGAAAACCTCACACTCTGATGTTTTTCCTGAATCTTGAAAGACAAGGTCAGATAATAATATCCTATTCTGAAATATCAATGTCACCACAGAGAACTCCCAACTTGTTCCACAAATGTGGGATACAGAAAAAAGAGTGAAAGGCAACTTCTTAGGCAATAAAGAGCAGTAGCCTGAGGATTAATTGAATGCTGGTAATCCTCTCAAACCCCTTGGAGGAAGGGAAGGCAGAGTCACCCTGTGCTGGGATCTTTCAACTATTTCAACACATGAAGTATCCCCTTCAACATGGTCTGGATCTACTTCCCTTTTTCCCTACATCACTGTCATGCCCTTGGTATTTGAATAATTGCCACAGTTAGTAAATAGAAATTCATATATTCAAGTAAATATACAAGATATAACAAGATACTAAGTGGTCACCTGATGTTCTCCCCATCAAGGTCTTCCTCTACAGAGGAAGCTGGTATTCTCAGGCCTGTTTCAAAAATCCTTATACCAATTATACCTATGGTCAGAGTCCCACCACAAAGCCATGACTGTTTGAAAGGACACCATCAAACAAATACAAACATGTTGGCACAGGATTCAGTGTTAGCCACTAAGTGAATATGATATTTCCAGTCATAAAGTGTCCCAGTGAGGCTTCTGATAAAGAAGACGTCTTCAGGGAGCTGGCTTTGTGCCTTTTTATCCTTGCACAGTTCATGCCCCCCAGTATAATTACTCCTAGTTTACACCTGTATAAGCTTAGTGGACTGAAGAATGTTTGGATGAAGATGCTTGAACTGATGCTTATTGAGAATTATTGGAAGTGAAAATCACTTTTATGTGTTTCTTTAACCTTGACACTGCACTCAGATTTCCTGCAATTAGCTGCAAATTTTTGCACACAAAGCTGCTCCTGTAATACCAGGTTTTGCAAAATCACAGCCAGTGTTTAACCTCGACTGTGACAGTTTTGAAAATATATAGGTGCTATTACTAGGTGGAAAAGCCAGCTTTCTTGAAATATCAGGTTTAATAACCACTCCTCGTAATAGAATTTCCTTGCTCAGTACAATGGAGAAGATTTGGACTGACTGCAGTGAGGGCCAAGAGTAGGTTTCTCAGCCAGAACAAATCAGATTAAAACTCCTGAGTCTGATTTGGAGATGAGCTTATTTGTAACAGAGGTGTTCTTCCCCGGTTTGGGGCTCTTCCCCATTCTGTAAATAGGAAAAACTTGATGCTTTTGCAATGCAAATGCAACCTTCCTGAAGCTCTTTGGTTAAAAAAATATCAATAGATACTTTGTGGTTGAGACTTGGACTGAGATCTCTTACTTTTTGCTTTGCCAATTTCCTTTTGCATAGGACATTGGCAGCCTAGCTCAGAACAGCACCATGACCAAAGTCTTGAATAAAACTTGATGGTGCCAGTTTGAGGAACTAAAAAATCAAAACTCAAATACCCAAGAATCCCAGCTGTTAAAAAAATTAGGTTTATGTATCAATGCTGGTCTGTTTCTGTCTGAACAGTGAGAATTAACACATGGCTGTATCACACTTTCAAGCTTACTGTTACAACCATACAATTTCAGACCTTAAATTGTGGTTTATTTTATTTTTAAGGAGACCAAAGGCTCTCGTGTAATGGCTTGTCTCCAGGAGCACCCTGCTGATCACAAGACTCCCCATAAGCTCACCAGTGATTTAAAAATTAATCCATGGAGCAATCCAGTTCCTGGGAAATTATCATTAATTAATTAGGCAGCAGGTAGTGAGTTCCAAGCGTTTTATTAGTATTAATTCAAACTGGAAATTAGAAATAAAAATGAAGGGTCAAGAAAACTACAAATGCAGAAGAGGGGTTTTCATTAATCCTTTCAGTTTGGTGCCACAGAAAATTAATGAGTTTTGCTCAAGCTGAGATAGGCATCCTATATAGAACCTTCCAAAATGTATATTTCAGAGCTAAGCCAGGGAGAAACAGCTAGCAGAAAAAAGGGAAAAATCTCAACTCAAAGACAAAGAAAAATGGAAAATATCAATGCTGCTTCAAATGTGCACCAGTATTTTCATATGAATATTTACTGATTATCATTAAAAACATAGAAAGAAGGTTCTTCTCACCATGGGTCAGCATCACTGTGGGTTATGTATCTGTGGAAGAAACACTTGGGAAGTTTACCCTGAAGTTCACCCATACAGTCCTCCTTTTTCTCTGATTTCTTGACCTCAGATTGTTTTATCATGCCTTTTTTCAAAAGGTGGAATTTATCTTCAAGTAAGGGTTAGCCAAGGACTTATTTCAAGTACTAGTATTTTAAAGAAGTGGAAGTTGAATGAAATATGTGTATGAAAATAAAGCATTTTCTTCTTTTACTTTACATGCATCCAGAACATCTCACTGTAATTTGTAAATCAAACTGCTCTTTCTTCACCATCTTTGTCAGATCCACAATACAGGAGACAACCTCCGCAAAACCCACCCATTTAAGACTCAGATTCAATGCAGGACAAACAGCTGAAACTTCATTTACGCTAGAGATTCAAAAATAGGAGGTCTGAACACAACACATCATTACACTGTCATGCAGAGAATCTCAGCTAAGTCATATGGAAAGCCATGACTTCCCTGAGGTTACCTCACCATATGCATGAAGCCAGGATAAGCTTGAACACCAGCTGTGGTTGTCAGGCTTGCTGTAAAGCACAAAGGAGGCTTCGATGCTTGTTCCAACCAGATATCACAATTCTCTAGCTGAAAATGAGCAAATCTGACAATCACATTGAGCTTCAAGGTCTTTTGTTCTGCAGCATCCTATTCCTATTCCTATTCCTATTCCTATTCCTATTCCTATTCCTATTCCTATTCCTATTCCTATTCCTATTCCTATTCCTATTCCTATTCCTATCCTATATACAGTGGCCTCCTTCTTCCTGCTTGCCAAGACTGCTTGTAGAACAGGCAAGAGATGATGACTTCTGGTTGGAGACAAAGTCACTGTGCAAAACACTGAATGCTTCCTGTGGGCTTGTGATGGCTCCCTTGAAAAACACTGTCTTTGAAGTTTTGATTTTCCACAACAAACATGTCTCCAAGAGACCAAAGATGTATATGAGATTCACAAACCAGGAAATGTAAGTCTCAAGTGAAGTGGGTGAAGTTGGAGTAAACAAGAAGGCAAAGCCAAAAAACTCCATATTGTAATGGAGTCAGATGGTGACCTCAGGCAAAAAAACACTGAAGTACTCATAATACAACAGGAAGATGATTTATCTAATACCATGCAGCAAACCACTTGGCATCAAATGATGCTGTACTCATCTCTGTAGGCAACACAGTTTTCCATAATGAAATCGAGACATCAACAGACTAAGAGCCCCTGCTTGCATTTCTGCTCAAGCCTCCTGCCATGTACCATCTCGGTCCCTTTATCACTTATCATACTTTCCTTTCTTGCAATGCCATCTCAGTGATTTGATCATGCAACTACCCCTTGTCCTTTTCTCCCCACCTCTGTCTGTATGTCCTCTAAGCAGCAGTCGTCATCTCGTCCAAACACGTTCCTTCAGTGACATCTCCTGGAAGAGACCTGGCACACCTACAGGAGCCAGCAGGGTGGTCCCATGAAAGGCAATGTGACCAGAACGTCCCATTGCTTGTGTCCTTGTCCTCCCTCACATTTTTGTGCTTCCTTTCACCTCTCCATCTCTGCAACTAGACTTCCAGCTCCAGCTGCTGCTACTTTTGCACAGCCTCTTGCTTGTGATAGTAATAACAAATAATGGAGACACACAAAGAGGACAAGTAAAAGGAAGAAAAATTATTCCAGAATTGTCTTCTGTGAGCCTTCTGCTCCTCCTTGAAAATACCTAGCAGCCATGACAACCATTCAGTACACTAATTGTAACCTAGGCCTGACAAGGTCTGGCAACTTCAATTTTACTTGATAAGCAGATCAGATGATGTGAAAAGCTTACTCACAAACCACTGTTGAATACCTCTGAACATTTCCATCAGGGTGCAGGGTCCTCTCCTTATTCTCTATCTAGGACTGAAAAGCAGAACTGGGATCACTCCCTTCCTATTTTAATGTGGCTTCACTGGTTCACCGTCAAGTTTATCAGAAATAACTTTGAAAACAAAACCTTCTCAAATCAATTCAAAACATAATACATCAGCTTCAGGTAGTTTTCCCTAGGGGTCACTATATTTCTGTGTATATTTTACTAACCAGCTCACAAATGCATCAATCTACCCTAGGACTTCTGGCCATCAGCGTGGTTTAACAAGGCTCCTCTCTATATAAAGCTAACATTCAAGCCTGCAACAACCCATATTTAAATCAAAATTCCAACACAAATATTTGGGAAGTCCCACACAGAGAATAAAGAAGTTGAAATGACAGATATCTTGCCACATTCAGCTGCACTTAGAAAATTTTTGAACACTGATGTATTTTCTTTCTTTCCCATTTTTTTTATTTATTTCAATTTCCTGCCATGACAGATGAAGAGGATATACAAATTCTGTCCTTCACTGGTAGAGGAGTTTACACCCAGAAGAACACCCAACCATGGGAACCTCAAAGAGAAGCACATGCTCATAGAATTATAGAATCATAGAATCATAGAATGATTAGAGTTGGAAGGGACTCCCACAGGTCATGTAGTCCAACCCCCCCGCAAGAAGCAGGGACAGCCCCAACTAGATCAGGTTGCTCAGGGCCTCATCCAACCTGGCCTTGAATGTCTCCAGGGAAGGGGCATCCACCACCTCTCTGGGCAACCTGTTCCAGTGCTCCACCACTCTCACAGTAAAGAACTCATGACTGTCACTAGTCTTCTGTGAACAGAAAGGATCTATGAATAGACATTGGCAAAGCAGGTGTCTCTTCTCCTCCCATGGAGAATTAAAGTTGATGATGACAACCTGTAGCAAGTGTAGGGTCTTGCACCTGGGAAGGAACAACCACAGGTATCAGGACAGGCTGGGGATGACCTGCTGGAGAGGAGTTCTGCGGAGAAGGACCTGGGGGTCCTGCGGGGTGACAGGTCGGCCATGAGCCAGCAGTGTGCCCTGGTGGCCAAGAAGGCCAAGGGGATCCTGGGGTTCATTAAAAGGAGCGTAGCCAGCAGGTTGAAGGAGGTGATCCTCCCCCTCTACTCCCTACAGATTTTCTACAAGGTCTCACATGCTCCTTCATTCTTACTTTGTGTCCTAGCATCTTGTCTCTTTTTTAAAAAAAAACTGAAGGATTTGAAGAGAATGAAGACAGTGCTTGCAAATACAAAAGGGTGTTGAACATTGCACAAGCAATCTTTCTGCATGTGGCTATTTTTTCTGGCTCCCTGTTATCTGGGGATCTGGTTGGCAAAACCACACAAAAAGCAGCTGCAGGCAGCGGTGGTGCAGTACTGCAAGCAGAGCTTGTCTCATAGTACAAGGTGCTCTCAGTATCACCCTATGGGTACCCTAAACTAACAGTCCCCTTTAAATTTTCCTAACCCCTCAGCTCCCTTGTTCCAAAGAGTGGAACAGCACCTGAGTTCAATCCACCATGTCATCCAAAGACAAATTAAAGGGGAAAGTGTTCAGATACTTCGGTGGAAAGCACCACAGAAAAAAAAAAAAAACCAAAAACCAAAAAACAAGTGGAAATGATTCATGCTCTCCTCAGAGCAGGGTTTGATGAGCTCCCAGTAATAAGGAAAGGGGATGTGTCTTCATCAGTGATGGTAAAACAAAATATTGAACAGCTGCTCATTAAATGGACGCTGTGTATCCTGAGCCCTGAAAGGAGGCATAAAACATATGCAATAATGTGATTAGAGTATCAGAGCACAGGTGCACAAACCACTAAAGGACGTGGCCTGGGCAGTGTAGGTTCAGGCATTGCTTCTGTTCCGAGTGCCTGCTTCTGTGACCCGGGTGACATTCCCTAACCATAGGTATGACTGCACACAGGCCCACCTGTGCACAAATGTAGCAGCAATGCTTCCTTTGTGAGGTTCCTAATGACAGGTGAACGATGAACATAGTTAAGAAACAATTTCATAGCTTCTACATCCAAGTGGGGCAGTTACGATCATTCGTCAAACAAAACAGACCAAAGAGCTTTACTTAAATGAGCATGATTATGTGCAGTTACAGCCATCCCCTCTCATCCTAGACGAAGAGCTTTGAGTTTCCATCAGGGCAGTTTAGATGGCTACTAGTTAAACCAGTTCACAAGCTGCTCGGCCCCTTTCAAAGGGAAGCAGCAGTCTCACGGGACTGGCAGCCACAGGCTCAGGCTTCAACACAGCTCAGGCTCCACACACACACACACACCAGATTGCTTTGTCCACAGCCAAAATTCAGCTTCCCTGTCTGCTGCTATTTAACCAGACTACCGTTCCTCCAGACATTAAATTAAATCATAAAGCACTTCCCGCTGCAGCATAAGGCTCATCCTGGTTCACTGTCACGGCTGCATAATGCAAACAATTTCCTCTTCTCCAGCTCACTGACTCCCATTGCAGGCAGGGAGAAATCGAGGCTGTCTGAATGTCAAAGCAAATTTACATGGCTGTAACACATAGCTGAGATCCATGATGCCTCTCAGGGTTGTTGCTCTAATTAGTTGGTGGAGAGATCAGAAGAAATGACTTGAAAGAGAGCACAGTGGTGAGGGCAGGTAAGGGAGTATGTCAGGAAAGGAGGGAAGATGATGCAGGGAGAAATGCAAATAAGTTTTTTTTTTTTGATGCTACGCTTCAGTCAGATGCTAAATACACAATTGCAAGTCACTGGGTTGTTTTATTAGGTAAGGAATTCTTATTTGACTTTAAGGAAGCCCAGGACTTTGGTATAACAAGGAAAGCATGCTCTCAAACAGCAGATAAAAGGTCAAAGGTGATCACACTGAACACAGTATCACAGGTTTGCAGTTGTCCAGCTTGGACCCACAGGTAGCCACTTTCCGAAGCGGAAAGGATTGTGGGGGCTAATGCCAGCCCTGTAGTTTGTGTAGTCGTTTAAGTCAGACAGCAAGCTACCTGCTCAGAGCCTCAGTACCTGACTCACACGGTGCCTTGCTGCAAATCACTGCACAACACACTAAGTCAATTCAACAACGTCATTCCTCAAAGCCTATCAAGTACCTGGGGAAACTAGGAAGAACTCATGTCTTCTGATTCTGTGTATTGCAGACACAAAGATTGTGAGTTTCCCTTGCTGAGAGCACAGTCCATTATTAGAGGCATTAAAGCAAATATGTTGGTGCCAAAGCAGGCAATAGGAAAACTCTACCTGTCAGTTGCCAAAACTGGCTGGCTTGCCAGCCCCTGAGCCCTCCCCTTCCACTGCACAACTTCTGCTGCTGCTTTTTCTGCCACAAACTGAAGAAAAGGTCAAGCTCAAAGACAATTTTTCAAGCTATTCATCCAATCATCCACGTTCCTGTCTGTCTGCTCCAGTTGTCTGAAGAAGCAGCAGCTTTAAAAAATCATATACTTCATGCATGTGGCTGCATTTGGGGACAAACAGTGGTTTGATCTGTGAAGAAGGTCTCACCTTCTCTGGCTGACACTTACCAGTTGAAGTTGACAAGACCAGAGGAAGGAGTAGCAGCCAGCTGTGCTGTAGGACCATTTATTGGCACTTCAACACATCTGGCATACACTGGTAATGAGCCCTAGGAAAGGGGAATGTTTAAAACCATAGTTTAAAACCAAAACTGTAATGGAAAAGAAAGTCAATGGGGCAAAGGAGACATAGGAAGTGGTGTGGAGCAAAAGGGTCAGGGGCACCTACTAAACTAGCTTTCCTAACAGAGAAGTTGCAATGTGAACACCTATTCTGAGTTCTTAACTCCTGTGGGTTGCACCAGCGAGAGGGACACATGTAGAGTTAAAGGGTTGCTTGGACTAGCTGGGTTTCCCTCCTGCCACCCCGTAAGCGCTGGAAAAGCACTTCCATCACCTCACTGTAATGCACATTCTCCCTGAGCCTCTCTCTTCCCCTGCCCTTGCTGTTCCATAGGGAGTAGCTCACCAGGAACATGACAGGTGAGAAGTGCCTCTCACTGAAATGAAATAGAAAATGATCCCATGAAAGCCCAGCCCACAGCTAATGAAAGCACCTTGTGCTGACAGCAGCTGCTGCCAAGGGAAATGTCGACAGGACTATTACCGCCAGCGATTTCGCTTAGCTGATGGCAACCCTGACCTTTGCTGTGCCCAGAGACAATTTGTTTTCCTGACTGCTGGAAAGCTGGAGAGTACCAAGAGACATTACAAAAATGATGCACGCCCTAACCCTGTCTCATCATCATTTGCTGTGAGATGGCTCTCTCCTGAAGGCTCCGTCTGCCAGCAGCTGTGGTACAGCTTCCTGCTGTTCCATATGGTGACTCACAACGTGGTGTTTGGTGGGGGCTGTTTCTGTTGGACCATCTCACTACAGAGGAAGGAGCAGGGGGACTGCCAGCAGCAAGGTTCACAGATCGCTGCTGTTCCCTTGATGTTCAGATATCGCAAATTTCTTTAAATTCTGGATACATTTGCAGTAATAAACAGTGAATCATCGCTTCTAAATGGCAGCTTAGAGACACCTGCAGCAGACAAAGCAATAGCTATAGGAAACAAATTTCAGTTTCCCAGAGAAAACTCTTCAAAATCAAGCTGGGTATCCATTCAGGCTACACATAACCAAGATATCCATGCAAGTATCCTTGTAGATGATCAAATTGAGACAGCTCAAGATCCAGGAGAAAGCACAGTCCACAGAACAGCTTCTGAAGCCCTGTTGCTTTGACTGTAGAAATCTTCAGGTACCTAGAAGCCAAAGCATAAAAATACATGTAGACAAAAAATCATCACATTGGCCTGAACTGCCCATCCATGTAGTGTGGGGAGCTCAGAGGGCTCTCACTATCTGGGCAAACATCTAAAGAGACACCGCCCTCCTGTTGTTCACAGACAGCTAGAATCATGCTGACTGCAGTCACCTAGAGAGGAGATGGTATCAATGGGACAGCAAGAATATCCTGCATGCAAGGAGAAATGTGACTCCTGGCAGACCAGATGAAGGGAAATGAACCAGTGTTGTAGCAGAGGTGAAGGAGAGGACCTAGTCATCCCACATTGTTCACTCAGAGACAGGCTCGCACCCATCCATCACTCCAATGACACTGAAAGCCATGAATTAGTCGCAGGACACTCTAGCTAAGGAGTATCATGGACTGAAACAAGGGCTCCATGCCTCCTGGCAAGGTGTAGTGAAGGGAGAGCTGTAGGAGTATGAGGCGACACAGGGCAACAGGGGCACCTGGCAGTACTACTCATGTCCCTGACGGTCCTCCATAGGACCATCAGGGACATGAGTAGGGACCTGCTCTAGCTTGTGTAAGGAAGGCTTTGCCTTTCCTGCCCTGGCTATGCACCTTTCCCGAAAGACTACTGGCCAGGAAGGATCATTATAACTGAGACAGCTTGTTGCTCACTGGCATTAGGCCTCCAGCATCTTCATGCCACACAGTATTTCTGGAAAGGAGAGGCTCTTCCCTGTGTCAGTTGCCACCGTCAACCCCAGTCTCACATTCCCTATTGGACTGCACAGGATTACATCAGAACAGTCACATCAGAAGTTCACCTAACAGAAAAGATTTGAGGAGAAAAGAGTGAAATAAAATCAGTTTGACCAAGGTCAATGTTTTGTTCTATCTTCCCATGAAACATGCATAGGGTTTATTTGTTCTATCTTTGGAAATGATAATATTCTGTATTTATTATGACAAAATTTCACTTCCTGTAGTCCTTCTGTCTATATGAATGCTACAGAAACAATAACTTAATAAATACAACTTTTACTGGGTTTGAGGGAAACTAAGATTCTATACTAGCACTTGTCTCAAGTTTTCTACAGCAGTCACAGACCTCCCTTAAGGGACTAATCCATATGTCCAAAGCAGCAGAGGAGACTACTAATAACTTGAATTTTATGCCAAATCTGACATATAATGACTGCAGCCTTTCCATCCTCTAGCCTACCATAAAGAAATGCTTGTGGTTTGGGTTTTGGTTTTTTTGTTGTTTGTTTGTTTGGGGTTTTTTTCCCAATAGCTGTATTTGAAAGATAAGACAAGTAGACTATCGTTCAGTTATCTGGTTTCATTTCCAGTTATGTCATCACCATTTCCCTTTTCTAGGTCTTTTCTTCCTTTTGTCTCCCTGGGCAGTGCAGACAATCAAGCTTTTCAAAGCAGAAATCTTACTATGCGTACAGAAACCAGCTTGTCCAAAGGGACTGCAATCTCTGAATGTAATATAAACATAATTCAGTGTCCTTACATGGACTTATCAGTACTGTTTCATGAAAGAGAGAAGTAAATTTCTTTTGGGTTCTTGGTATGAACTGTCAGAGATTTAACACCAACCCTCATTATCCTCAAACAAAACATATTTATAGACTCTTTCACCTCTGAGTCCTGTGACCCTCATGGTGTGCATCTGCCCTTGGAGAAGCTGCCAGTTTCACACTCAATTCCAGATTTATTCAGAATAATACTCATGCAGGAGTTATACAAAAATCATCTGGAGGCTGGCCTTTTCAATGGCATAAATCAGCAGCATTAGGTCTGACTTAAATATGTCACATTGCTTATAACTCTTGAAGAACTGGATCCTTCATATTCAGCTCTAGCTTCTAAAATACAGATGTGAAACAAAGCTGTAGAATCGGAAGGTCTACCTGGGCAGGTAGGAGGATCAACAGACCTAACTGCAGTCAGAGGAATGTTCGATTAAACTTCACCTCTGCCAAAGGATTTCTGAGTCCCAAAAACCTATTGTTTTTTATTCTGTTACATCAATTTTCATTGCATGTACTGGACAGGTTGGTCAGCTGTCACACCTATGTAAATCAGACCTTCCTTACACTTACTAAGGAGAAGTATAATTCTGCTGGAATTCCTTTTTTGGTAATTTTCTTACAGGAGCAGGGCTCCAGCAATATATGAACAGCAAAGTCTTTCATTTCCTTTCAGTTCTGCTGATGCCCTTCAGTCTATGTTGTTCAGTGACAGTTGCTACATCTGAGTCTACTCAGCATCCTCCCCAGAGCTAGGTTCCCCACTATGTCACATCACACTCCTTTCCTATGTGACCAAGGTAGCTTTTGAAAGTCTGTGGGGAAAAATAACTAGATCTTTCCTTTGACACATCATCCCACTATTATATCACATTCTGATGGACAAAGGAGCGATCTTTCCCAGGAAGTCAACTAGATGTACCCATCTAAGAACAATTACAAGCCGATATTGGAGCACTCCTCTGCTTCAGTTCCCAAACCTTTACCCACAGGTGCTCATCCCTGCAGCAGCAGGGGTGATCAACACCACCTCCCTCCATGCAGCTTTGTAAGAGAGCATTGCAAATTCTCCAGCAGAGCTGAGGTGGACTTGTACCTTCTCCCTAGGGTTTTGAACTGGAAAGTTCTCCAGTATAGCACAGTCTTTTGTCATTAAGCTGTCTCACTCATTGCACAGTACATCCAGACAGATCAAATACTGTCTGTATTTACAGAGGGCCCCTGTGCACCTTTTATGTCTGCTATAAAAGCCAATTCCCTGTGGCCTTTTTTTTTTTTTTGCTTAGACTTCATCTGGGGAAGATCATATTTGCTTTAAACAGGAGTGCAGAAAAGTGTTGCATTGTTTCATCTTGTTTATGTTCTTTTACAGAAAAAATAGGTGAAAGAGGTGTTTTTTTGGAGGAGTGGGTGTGACACATTTTCTTGGACCTTTAACAAATGTCAAGGCTAATCTTGGTGAGGTTTTAAAAAAATCCAGTCTACTACCCCTTGCTGCTGATGGCCTCCTCACCCAGGGAGAGCAGGGCAGGCAGAACACGCATCCATATTGATCCGCTCTGTGATTAAGTACTTGAGTGCTACAGAATACAGAAACAGAAAAAGGGGTTGTTATTTAATTGCTTCTAATAGTGGTGCCTGTTGGGATGAGGAACCAGATAGGGAGTGACAGGTGAAAGAAGATTTATTAAATGAAAAATTCATGCCTGTGATGTGGCACACCAGAGTGAGGCTCTCAACCTTCAGACCTAAGCTGCAGCTGAGAGGGTTTAAAATCAAGCCCAGAGAAATGAACTCCTGAGCAACTCCAATAAGAGAAACCTTTGTTACATTCCCATCAGGGAGATTTCTTTGTATGCATCATATTCAAGGACACCTCTTGCTTGCTGAACCCTATGGTGGCAATTCTCCCTCTATCACCCCTTTTGAAGGGTCCTGGGGTTCTGGGTCACGGACTACCCTGTGGTACATGACCAAGGCGCAGCTTTCTCTCCAAGATCAAGGCAAAGAAATTATAAAAGGGAAGGGGATTTCTAAATTCCTGTGCATGAATGGGACCACATATCTACAAAATAGCCAAGGCACAGCAGAACAGCATAGTACTTCCTACAGCAAGCAAGGAGAGAGTGTGTGTCTTCAAGCCCGAGAAGGAGGATGGCACATGAAGGCTCAGATCCTCACCTAGCTACCTCCTGCATCAAAGTGCATCCCACTGAAACTAGCAGAAGCCTGCTATCAATATATTTTTTCCTACTGGTAGAGAGGAGCGTATCAGCTAGAGGTCCCCTTATAAAAGAAAGAAAATATCACCAAAAAAAAACCCCAAACGATCAGTTTTCTGCTACTCATATTTTGACTTTCTCAGTACTAATTTCAGTGCAACCTAGATGAGAGAACACACACACACATCCCAAACAGAGAACCTAAATGGCAGCACCTCTGCACAAGCACTTTGTTCCTCCCTGGGAACAAGACTGTCACGCAAACACAACTGCCTCCTGGGAGCTCCCAAAACAGAGAGTCCATCAGTGTTCAGCAAATAAGCACACATCTATACATAAAAAATCTGCATCTGTTCAAGATGAAGCTGGGCTGCTGGCTTTCCACATAATGCAGCATTCATGTCTACACAAACCTCTGCCATATTGCTAGAACTTTTATATGAGCTCAAAGTCATGTACAACTAAATCTGTATAAAATCAGATAATCTGCTCCAAAGGAACAGCATAAAAATTGAATGCAGTGTGGTGGGGGAAGGGAAAAGAAGACTGCAGAAAAAAATATCAGAAAACATATGTAAGCATACACAAACAACTGTGGAATTCTTTTGGACTTGTAGCAAAAGAAAAAGAAGAAATAACACCATCCCTTTACAGTGTCTAGTCATCTGTGGTAGCTTTTACTGCTTGCCACCAATTTCAACATTTCACCTTAGTCAACTAACTGCTACATCATCCCCCATGAGATGTACATTAACAAGGGACTGCTCTCTTGACCAATTTCTTCAGTATTTTGATGAACTTGCTCCTGGGGACACCCGGTTATGTTTATCCTGCCCACTGCACATGACAGTTCCCAGATAGGCAAAGGGGGCTCCACAGTAATCCAGTGCTTTGCTTTTGTGGTGGTGTAACCTTGGCTGGGTGCAGGTGCCCACCAAGCTGATCACTCCCCTCTCCAGCAGGACAGGGAAGGGAAAAATAAAATGGGCAAAACAATCACAAGTCAAGAAAAAGGCAGTTTAATAAAGAAAAAGCCTGGGCATGGAAAAAAAGGAAAAAAAACAAAATATTTATTCATTGCTTCCCATCAGCGAACAGTGTCCAGACACTTGCCGGGAAGCAGAGCTACAGTACCCACAGCAGTTACTCCAGAACACAAAAGTCCTAAATAACAAATGCCTCCACTTCCTCCTCCTTTTTCTCAGCTTTGTATTTCTGAGCAGACATCACATAATATGGAATATCTCTTTGGTCAGTTTGGGTCAGTCAGCTGTCCTGTCCCCTCCCAGGATCCTGCCCACTCCCAGTCTGTTGTTGGGGGAGGGGGAACAATACTGGAAAGGCAGCCTTGGTGCTGTGCCAGCACTGCTCAGCAGTAGCCAAAACACCAGTGTGTTACGAGCACCTTGCAGGGCAAATTAACTCCATGTCAGCCAGACACTTTGGCACAAGCAGTCATGGCCATGTGGATGGCTACAGATTAGTTTCTCATATTCTGTGTCTCATCAATACAAGTTGTATGTTTTTTTGGGGAAAAGGAACATGGGATACTTAAAATGGGCATCGAGATTTATGTTTGATAGCTCATTTCCACCGAGAGCTCTGTCCTCTCCTAAGGCAGCAGCAGGTGCAGAAATGGCTATCCTATGTCAGGCCAAAAATGAAACTGCTCCAGTATCTTGTGTCTAATAGCTGTCAACACCTAAACCTGAGGTGAATGGCATAAGAGCATGAAAATAGTGACCCTTTCTCTTTTACATTCTTCCACCTTCTGGCAATCTGACATCCAGAAGTTTCTGCGACATTATCACTCTGTGCTTAAAAATAGCCTGTTACAATATCTTCTATAACTTTTTCTAACTGCATTTGATCATTTGATTGCATGAAGTGCATCCAGTTTGGCGACAGCATGGACAGACACCGGTAGAGACAGTAGGAGGCTCTCCGTGTACCTGAGATTTTATTCTGCATGAGACGCAGCAATGCCTGACAGGCGCTGAAGCAGCACTGGGAGGTGAGTGGGTGCCTGGCAACTCTTAAGCAAGGTAAAAAACTGAAATTCAGATGAAATACCCAGACTGCACATGCATTCAATTAATTTCATTAGACAAGGGATCCCCTCCAGGCTAAAAGTCTTCAAAGTGGCGGAGGAGATAAATTATCCTTCCAATTCAGACTCATGGCCATCCACCACCTGGGAGCCTGCTTGGATTATTATTAATTTTTCCCCCCTCAGTAGCAGTGAAAAGTATCTGTAAATAGATTCAGGAAGAGGGGACATCTCCAGAATATAAACTGTAAACTTTCCCTTGATTGCTTTCAAACACGACTCTTGCAACATCCTCAATTCTCCCATTCCTGTCTGAGCCTATCAGGTTTTTCTTGATGTTTCTGAGGACTTGTTTAAAAAGACTACCAGACATAATACTACCTCATCATTTCCTCCACTGGATGGATTACTTTTGGGGGGGCAGAGTATAGTGATTTTCACTGACCTTACAAAGAGGCAGAGATAAATAGCTTTTAAGGGGAAAAGTTAGCATTCTGTCATAAGAGGACATCAAAGAACTTGGTAAAGCACAAATTGTTTTGAAGTTAGGAGGACAGCATAGATGTGGAATGACAATCAATAACTGTAGGAAACTTGTTCCATTTTTCACAACACAGAAAAATTCACTTGCACTGATGCATAAGCTATTTCTAAACATATTTCTTCTGCAGATGGTTTAAGATCAAAACAGTGGGAAGGAAAAAGCCAAGAGGGAGGTATTTTTTCAGAAGCTTCATAAACTTCTTCCCATGTATTTCATGATGAGACAAATCTTGGAGGAAGAGGGTGAAATTCTCATCCTATTCTGGTGCACTGACATTGAGAGAAAAGGCCAGGCTAGAGCTAAGTGGCCTGACATGTTTACACCTACTTCCAGCACTGCACAAGGCTGTGTATCCAGGGATCCTTGAAATATGGATCGACTTTGCACGGGTCACACACATGTCATGTCAATGTCTTTTACATTATGGTAGCACCACAAGAATTTTGTTTCATGTTTTAAACATATGAGCTAAATTGCTGCTGAGGACACACGAAAACAAAGCGGTTCCATCCTCCATGGTCAGCCCTGTACCACTGCTTTAGACTGTGCCTGGGAGGAGGTCTAACATATGGGCTGATTCCAGAAACTGAATTGTTTGGCTGCAGGCTAAAGCATAAAGATCAGGAGAGAAGGAAGCGGAGGAGAGCTGAAGTGAGGATGAATGATAGGGGGGACCAGAAATCAGTTTCCCAGGTCACAGACAGACTGCGCAGCAAAGGAGGATTCTACAGCACCAGGCATCAGCATCTTTCCCATCAGTAGACTTACCTCCTGCTTCTGCTTCCAGGAGTGGCAGAGCCAGGTCTTCCTCTGCTGCTGTTGATGTGGTCTCCCCACAGAGGGAAGGGAGAAGTGACAGCAGTGACTACTGCATTCTGCCAATAGATTTGTTGTCTCTGTCCCTTCCTTCCACCGGGCATCCACATACACCCACACATATATGCATGCACACACATACAAATGACAAGAATAAGCTGCCATACATTAATAGCACTATTAGTAATATGTAATGAAATTGTCAAAGCCACCCAATGCTGGCATAATAGGTAATCCTTCATCATTAACAGAAACTACTAACAGAACAGCTACCAGCATCCAAATGTTTAATTTTCAGTGAGGAAGCACAAAACTCCCCATAGGCTTCTCAGCAAGGAGGTGACCTCATGGCTGGTGTCTCTGAGACATTAAGGAAGTGCCATTGGCAGACATAATGGCAAGCTGGTATTGACCAGACCAGAAGTAATCACCAGACCCCAAAATGAGACTTTACTAACCCGTGAAGAATTTACACCTGCAATAAAAAAAGAAAGCTAATCGGCATTTTCATTGTTAAATCTGTGGCCCCGATCCGAATCAGCAGTGTGGTGCCACTGGGGCACCTGCAGTGACAGCTCAGCTATCCTGAATTCTCCATGCACTTCCAGGCTAGATGAGGAGCCAGGGAGAGTCTGTGCTCCCTGCAGTTACCATTAATATTGCAACTGCAACTCGAGGCCCTAATCACGGCCCCATTCTGCTGATATAATGAATAGCACCTCAGCCAAAATGCTGGAGACCCAATCAGAAGCCTCAGCAACTCAAACAAAGGAGCCAACAGCCTCCTTCTGCCTGAGCTCATGCCAGCCCCAAGAGTCTGTCACCAGGCCGCAGCCCTGCCCATGGTGTGCAGGCTGAACCCCTGTTGCCGTGAGTCCTGTGGCAAACACTGGTGAAGCCTGGCAAAAGGAACTCTGGCCATCAGGGCTATCCTCACTGGAGCCTGACCCGATTTACTCAGTGGTGTCAAATTTGGGACAGGGGTGCAGCCAGGTAACAGCTGGCAGATGGCAAAACAAGGACACCCAGCAATATGGGCAGCAATCTCAGGGCATGCAGGACTATGGCTCTGGAAATTCAGGTAACCAGTCAACATAGGTGGTTGGAGTCCCTTAAGGTGCCCAGCAGACAGTCACATGATTGTTTCTGGTGCCCAGCTAGTGCTGTGTCATCAATCCACCACAATATACCACAGGCTTGTCTCTCTTTTCTGAAAAACCTCTAGGACTACATTATCCAGAGGAACATAAGACACAACAGGATGCACTGGTTTCCCCAGTGCTTCCCAGTGAGCAACAGTTTGTTCCCAAGCCCTTCTCACTGCTGGGTTGCAGTGCCTGAGCTTGCTGTCCTCTCTTCCTGACTGCTTTCTACCTGCACTCTTCACAGATACCTCGTCATCCTTGGACACACACTCTCGAGCCAAAGCATAAGCAAAGTGCCATGTTTCTTCCAATATCTTCTCCTGTCTTTTCTCAGACTATCTGGCAAAATCATTCCCTCTCTCTTCAGGGCTCCTCTTGACACTTCACAGTGATTATATTTTCCTTATCCTATTCCTCTCTGTTATCTTTATTCTCATTTTTTACTCATTTTTCCTCTTTCTTGCCTTCATTTTGGAGTCTTTGAATCTTTCTCTTCACCTCCTTTCCTTCCCTCCCTTCCCACTTTTTCCAGAGGGGAACACAGTAGATTTTCTCTGCTCTGCTTAAATCTCTCCTGGATATGCACCAGCAGGACAGGAAACAAGAAAGTAATGCCCCTGCTTAGCAGGGCATGGTATGGATTTTTATTTCTTCTCCCATCTCCAGGTAAAGATAACTAATCATATTAATACAAGCAGGGATAAAATGAAACTGAGAATGAAAAGGGCAAATATATTTACCTGACTTTTTGCAAATGCAGTTAAGAGCATCACGTGATCTGCAGGATGGTTTCCTAGGAACTTCTGGAGAACCTAGGGAGAAAAGATAAAGAGGGGTAAGTTGTACTTTGCAGAGGGAAATCACTAAATTACTGCACCACCTAAATACTTTCTACAAAATCTGTTTTACAGAAAAATAGACATTTGACCAGAAAAGTGCTATTTTCTTTATGTTTTAAGGGTGTTATTTGGGGGGGGGGGGGTTTGAGAAAAAGAAAGAAAAAAAACTGCAAAAAATAACTACTGGACAATTTCCATAAGATGAGAGGGAAAAATAAAAGAGAGAAAGTGGTTGTTTTGTAACCAAAGCATTTTCAGTTTATTGGAAAACAATAAATTTCATGGCAGACACTAAAATGCTGGGGGGGTTATGCTGCATGTGAAAAACGGTTAACAGTTTTGACTCATATGCTGTCCTTCAGTTATCTACAGGACCTGCTTTTGCTTTCAGGACCATGCAGCTGGATGCAGGAAAGGTGCATCCATCCGGTAAGCAGCTAAGACATGCTCCCTGCCCATCTCTGGGTGCCAGTGTATTTTTCACTGAGTTGATAAGTCATGGGGATCAAAACCTACTGGTGAAGGGGAAGAAAGAGGACCTGCTGCGTGGAAGGTGTGTCAGATGAGGGCAGGTGACTGTCCTGGATGTGCCATAGCGAGGAAGAATGGGAGCTCCTTATGTGAAGCAAAGATAAGACTACGGCTGAGATCAAGAAAAAATGCTGTAGCACCCCATCTCACCAAGGAGAAGCTGCAGCTTGGCTTTTTTGTGTGTTTAGAAATTAACAGAGGCAGCAAAAGGGAAGAAATGTAGCTGCAGTGGGCAACAATATTCACCTTGCATTAGAAACATTTGTGAAGGAGTAGAGCAGGGACAGACTCTATGCCACGTCATTTGGGGATGTTTGGGGATTTGTTTCAATGTTTTTTCAAAATTTGTTTCATTGTTTGGGGATCTGCTTCCGATTTTTGGGGATTTGTTTCAAACAGTGAAGGAAGATGCTGGTGGAGTTGATTTTCTAGGCTTGATTAAAATCAGTAGGTAGCTACTAGTTAAAAATCTCAGCTGGGAAGTCATTTGGGTGCTCTCATTCTGACATGCTTGGCACCATTCTTTGAAAGAGAGTGGAAATTAGCAGGAGCCCAAGGAAAATGCAGATTCTCCCTCCCAGACTCCAACAAACTCAGCAACATGTCAGATAAGGTCCTCTGAGAAGGGAATTTAAGGATAGAAGAGAGCAAAAAAATTGGCAGTTACTGAGAAAGGCCATGGTATAGTACAATGGAAACCTGTGCTATTGTGATAGAAAAATAGGAAGCTGAATGAGAGGCTGTGTCAAGAGCTCTTTAGGGACCTGAAAAATCAAAAAGAAATTCCAGAAAAAGTGAAAACTAGACCACAAAGTTAAGGACCGGCATAAAAGAACAGCATAAAAATCAGAAACGCTAACGCACAAAATTAATTGCAATTAGTAACAGGAGTAAAGCTGCAAGTAAAAGTGCTAGGGTATCAGCAGAGGCAGAAAAAGAAAAAAACAAGTGAACATGCAGGCTATTATTTAATGGGAAAAGAGGAAACAATGGGTGATACAGAGAAGAATGAAGTATCCTAATCCATCTCTGCTTCAGGCTTTATGACATACTTCAAAAATTAATTCAAACAAGGGGACAGAAATGCAAGCCAGAAAGAAAAAATCTTGAGATAAATGAGATAAGGTCAAATTATCAGTGCCTTCTGAAATCTGCTCTCAAGCACTGAAGATACCAGCTGTAGAAATCTCTGATCTGTTCAGAAATTATGCCTGAAATTCATGTTATGGAAGGGATCCCAGGACACAGAGAAAAGGCAAAAATGGTATCTTTACTTAAAATAAGGGAAAAGAACATGAAAACACGTAGATTAGTCATTGTCCCTGGAAAAACACTAGCACAGACTATATTACCTGATCAATATACAAAACCCCCAGCATAATGAATTTATCAAGGAAGAAAATAAAATAATTTAAATTTCTCATTTCAACAAAAAGAACGTCAAATCAGTTTTTCATTCCAAAGAAAAACTAATTTTCTCCTTTGACAAGGTAACTGGCTTCATGGGTATGGAAGAAGTAATTGAAATATATGTTTTAGCAAAGCTCTCAATAGTGTCCCACATGGCCATAAGCAAAACAAACAAGGACAGTTTAGCTTAGCAGTATTTTACCTTTTTGGTCTATTGAGCATAACTGGCCATAAATTCCCTTGCAAACACTGTCTGGCCTTGCCATCAAACTTTTAATAGAAAAAGATTCATAAGGAAGAATGCTTCCAAGGGTCAGCTGCAGACCATGTGCTATGGTTTTGCAGCTCACAGATGATGATGTGGGAGTCACTGGCCTATGTGAAATTGCTTGTCAGTGCAACTAGGGTGAAGGAAAAAAAAAACCCCAACCCAAACAGACAAAGTGTCAGTGATTAACTACCAGTCTGAGATTCTACCTGGATCCCAGAAGAACCTGTCCCGGTTCTGGATCTGTTCCAGCTCTTCATCAGTAATTTGAACAATGGAAGAGCATGTGCATTGTAAAATCTTCAGATCACTCCAACTCAAGAGCACTTTAAACCAGGACCTGAATTCAAAATAATCACAATAAATCGGAGAAATGGTCTGAAATCCACAGGGCACTATTCAGTAAAGCCTCCAACAAAATATAGATGTAGGAGAAAAGAAAGCAAATGCTGAGACATCAGACAGGGAATAACTGGTAACTTCAAAGTATGTATTTCAGGATATAGTAAAATGCAGACTCAAGGTGAATCTGGTCTGGTTTGGCATTTCTTACTCAGTGTCTTCTGCAAAATTGATGAGGAAATCTCTCTGTGCTATCCCACCCCAGCAAGGGCTGGGTTTGTGTCTGGTATCCAGACGTGTAGATTGAAGCAGATGAAAATGTAGAAGACAGCTGCAAGACAAACAAAAGCTGAGGTAGTGTGGCACCAGAGCAGGTGGTGAAGGACACAGCATTGTTTGGCCTGGGAAACAGGAAAGGTATTTTTTTATAAAAAGGTTGTTAAAAATAGTTTCCAACGCAAACTGACTTCTCCCTTCTACACACCTCACCCTACTCCCCCACTCAACCCCAAGCAACTCTGTTGTTAAAAAAAAAAATTCTAAAAATATACAGTCTTCATTATATCTACTTTTGAGCTTAGTGAAGGGTTGGATTCACGTCTATAATATTATCTGCTCACTGTACCATGTAAAAAAAATGAAAAGAACAGGTGAGAGAAAAGTCAAAGAGGGTTAGAAGTCAAAGCTTGATATCTTGTCAGTTTTCAAAGATGGCAGATAAACAATAAAACATACAATCAAACTAATTAATGTTATTTCCTCTTTCTTATTTGGAAATATGAAAGAAATGGGAATACTTCCTATTATTTTCTATGAAAGCATAACGAGATATTTTTCACCAACTCTGGATGTTTCAGCTAAGGGCTGAGATCATCCAACTCTGCCACGAAAGACAAAGCAGATATCACAGGTCCCTCTCCACGACATTCTCCTCTCTGCTTCCTCCCAACACAGGCTGAGACTTTACCAGCAGCACTGCAGCAGGGATTTATTTTTTTTCCTGTCATTCTGTATTGGTTTGGCCACCCCATTAGCGACAATATAGTTCCTCATCAGAGCTAATGCATCATCTTTGATCATCCTCCTAGTTTACATTTCTCATGTCTTTTATTCACTTCTCACAACCCTCATTATTATGCACATTTCCAAACTTTCATCTCCCAAAGGGCAGAGAGGGAATAACAGGGAAGTTGGAATTTAACAAGATTTGGCACTAAGCTTTGATTTATTGAATCAAAGGCCAGGGAGAAGAACCACAGAGAAAGGAAAGGGCAGGAGAGGAGTAGCACACAATAATAATTTGCAAAGAACCTTGGGTGCCAGCAAAACCTTGATTGTTAATGATTAGCTGCTTTCCTTTCCACAATGCTGTTGGTGAGGCAAAATTTCTCCAGCCTCTCAGCTCCACAGCTTCCCCTGGCACAGGGAGGCAGGCAGGCAGCTCAAGGACTGTCACCATCTCTGTGAGTAGATATGGACACCTCATGGGGAGGTGTCTCCATACTCCAGGCTTAGCAAGGTTAGGCTGTTGCCAATCCCACCACTTCCTCTCTCTGCGAGGTGATACCACAGGTACAGTCTGGCTTGCTCTCCCTCTCATCCCACCTCTGGGATGTACCAAAGAGGGTAGCTGGTCTCCACCACCTTTCCACTGCCCAGAAAGGTACCTGCTGGCCCTGAACAGCTGAAAATGGTGATTTGGACACAAGTCCATACTCCAGAAGTGTGCCAGAAGAGCAGCAATGTTTAATGCCCCATCCAAACCTCTTGCTCCTCTCTCCTGACAGGACTTGCTGTTCCCCACAAAAGCTTCTTTCCCCAGCACTGCTGACTTCCGTCGCCCCTTCCACAGATTAAGGACACCAAACCTGAACCGCACTTGGAGATGCTGCCTGTTCCAGCCAATGAGCAACAGAACTGCCCAACAGTTTGCTGTTGTCAGGACAGAGAGGGCAACTATCGGGAGCCCACTGTGGCGTCACGGAGGGAGACAACGCTGATGCTCCGTATTGCACTGGGATCGGCCACACAAGAACAACATGGGCTCCATCTGCAAGAGCCCTCCAGCAGCAGACACCTGCAGACACACAAACGCTCTGCAATAGACAGACACTTTTCCCAATGTACATATATCATTACCCAGGACACTCGTGGTACAGTTAACCAACCCACATGGTCAAAGCAGGCAGAAGTCAGCATAAATTCATGGGGAGCTTTGAGATCCTCCGTGCAAACGCTCTAACCATGTGCAAAGCGTGAAGGACAGGCTGAGCACAGGACGAGGCAGCATTACTGCGGCACGCGTTGTCCCTGTTTACTGAATAAACAAAGGACTCCTGTAGATAAACAAAAGATTGTGAGTCTAGCATTTTTCTCACTGCCAGATTTAGAGAGAAACACACAAATGAAAGGGGTTTCTTGGAATAAGCTGAGCTGTGTTGGCTTTTGGCACTGGAAATGACAGAGATTTGTGTCAGTGGGGCTCCGGAGTACATTAATCCTTTATAAATGTTTTTTAAATAATACATGTGCCCTGAAAGAACATGTGAGGACTGCCTTATTAAACTGAGTTCTAAATTTAATGGCATATTTGGGGAAAAGCATCATTTATTAAACTGTTGCCAGCACCTTACAGTCTTTCAAGAAGCTCGGAACACAAACAACCCCTTACCTCCCTGCTGGACCCTGTGCCAGCCCCTGCACTGCCCTCCCAAAGCATAAGCTCAGAGAGATGCATGGGTCCAGGACACTGGAAGGGTCTTTGTGTGGCCACTGCTGGGCCAGATCAGTGACCCCAGCACAGGGAGCCTCTGCCAAGCTTTCCTGTCCAAGGGTTTGCTGCAGAACCCAGAAACCTGTGAAGTCTTTGCTTCCCCCAACAGAAAGCCAATAAATAATGCAGTGTATATTAAGACAACACTGTGACTTTTGTTATGTATTATATATGCATCAGCATTGGCTTCTGAACTTCTGAGCTAGCAAACTCTGTAAACACCCTTTTGGTTTTAAGCACCTGGACAATTTCCATGCTTAAGACAAAGCTCACAGTAAATGTTTGGCTCTGTCACGGACCTGTTAACCTACCTTCAGAAGCAGAAACATCTGTACCCTACCATCTATCCAGGGCCTCAAGTATACACTGAGCTGGTCTCTTGTACTTGACTCCAAACCCAAAGTTTGGTCCTGATAGCACTGTGCTGCCCAGATGCTGCCCAGGTCATTGATGACTGACTTCATCTCTTTCAGGGTACATGTATGTACACCTGGGGCTGGGGGTCTACATCTCAGGCCCGATCTGCAACAAGATCTGCTTTTCAGGTATGGAGTCTTCCTCTCACTCACTGTGGTTGCAGAGTCCTTCAGCAATGGACATAATGGGAATGAGGACTACCTTCCAACACCTTTAATCCACTTTTTACAGAAGCTCCAGACCAGCAAAGATTAACATCTGGTACCCCTGAGAATTAATCTAGAGGGAGACATAGATGGATGATGTAGGCACAGATAAACTTCCCCTTTAGTCCTGGCATGAGCAGCAAGAACACCAGCCTCTTTTTTCTAGAGAAGAAGCTTCTGGGCAGAGGGTGCATTTGGAGATCCTCAGGTGCTTCAGCTTTAACTTCACTGTCCCAGAGGAAGAACTATTTCCCTTTTATTCTCCAGAAGACATCTGGGCAATTAGCTCCCAGCCTCCTGCTGTGGGGCCGTAGCAACATGGGAAGCAGAGCATCAGGGATGTGAGCTGCAGACCTGAACCCCTGCCTCCTTCCCTTGGACCAACATAGCGAGTCAGACTTCTGTAAGTGAGCATACAGACAGGAGAGGATTCAGATTTTTACAAGGGTAGATAGTGGTAGGACAAGGGGCATGGATTTAAGCTAGAGGGAGGAAGGTTTAGATTGGATGTCAGGGGGAAGTTCTTCATGGAAAGTGGTGAGGTGCTGGAACAGGCTGCCCAGAGAGGTGATGGATGCCTTAACTCTGGAGGTGTCCAAGGCCAGGCTGATGGGGCCCTGGGCAACCTTGTCTAGATCCAGGCCTGGAGGTTGGTGGCCCTGCCTTCTAACCCAGACCATTCTGTGAGTCTATAATTCTGTAGGGTCTGCCTGGCTTGCAGCTTGCTGCTGGCACTGGCATCCTAGTTTACCTGCTCAGCAACAACAGTTTTGACAGCATTTATTATCAGGTGAACAATCTCATGCCCAACAAAAGCATCAAAAGTAGAGACAGAAAAAGAGAAAATCCTGACATGGTCTAATTTGAGGTCTAACACCAAACAGGTCTGCAATAAATTGGAAATTTTCTTCACATAGCAAAGATCAATAAATGTAATTATTTGGACTTAAGCCTCATGAATTCTGAAGAGCTTCTCGGATTACTTGGAGAATAAGTGCTATTTTATACAATGTCAAAGCTGATCAGAATTACAACACTCACAGCAAAGACCCCATCAGTGGGAATGAAACCTCACAGTACCTCACTATACCTCGCTCTTCTTAAAGGAGCATTACCAGGGCAAAAATCACGTTAAAAGAATTGATGTTTCCTCTCTTGAGCTGTTAACAAAGAGAGCTGGGCCTGTAAACCTCTAATCACTCCAGTCTCCCTCTCTGATCTTAAACCTAACACATTCTTCAAATTTCATTTGTTTTCCTCAGTGACACCGGCTGTCCAGGCTTACACTTTATGATGTATGGTGAAGCTGGACACAACTGGCTGTCAGAGATGGGGCCCAGATTCAAACCATATTTTCATGGACCTGTATTATGGGATTTGGGAGAAAATAGGATTGGAGTCCAAGTCTCCCTTGATATTGTAAAATTAAAATGTGAGCAGGAAGCTAAGTCAGATGCAAACCACCCTGTCCTCGGTTTGGTCTGTTGCTGGGACCTTTGCATACTACAGTGGTATGAATCAGGGGTAATTCCACTAAAGTCAAGGTACTGCTCAGCTGGAAAAGTGGAATTAGAGGAGAATTTCTCAGGCCCTAGGGTTGAATCACTCTCACTTCCCATTAATCCTCCCTGGTTTTCTGTCACTGCACAACGTGGCTGCACTGAGCTCACAGCAGTACAGGACAAATTTGTTCCCAGCAGCAGCCTACCAGCCCAGAATTCTATGCATTTTAACCAAGGCTATGTGCTGGAGCTGAAACACCATCCTTAGAGATCAGAGTATTTAGGCTTCACTTGCCTCAGTTGCAGCAAACAGAGTTTTAACCAATTTAGATGGTGTGCGACCTCATCTAAGCAGAAAAAACAGGGCAGACTCTCCCGTGAACCCTGCAACTGAGCAGCCCCCTCCTTGCTGCCAAACACACACGTCTGTACCTGTCCACCACTCCTGGGCACTCACAGCCTGCCTGAACACAACCTGATAGTCACTGTTAGGGCTCTAATGTGGATTTATGTATATTCTGGGTCAGCATGTGAAACAAGGAAGCAGAAACGGACCCCAGGCCCTGGTTTCTGTGGCTCCTGCAAGACATGTTTCATGCTACACTGTGTGGAGAAAGCTAGTCTTCACCTTACTAGATCTTGGGGTGGGAAGTGCATTTCAGGCTTTTGGCTAGAGCCCAAAGAAGCTGTCACTCTTGAAAGCTGCATGTGTAGTGAAGAGTTGATGAGCACTCACGCAGCACCTCTTCCTGATGAAAATACAGGTGATCTCTGGCTTTGTCAACCTGGTTTAGTGCAGTTCCCAAACTAAAGTAAGTGGTGAAGTCTACAACAGTTTTAACAGGTAGAACAATGTCATTGACTTTATTTACTCACCCCGCCTGGCAGCAAGGGCAGAGACGATAGGCAAAGAGCAGGTCCCTGTGAAATGATGAAAAAGGATGACAATATCTGGAATTCCTCATACTCCAGGACACAAAATGGAAAGGTTTTACAAGCAGGAATAAAGTTACAGGAAAAGTAAATTAATTAGTGCCTTTCTTTTTGCATTTCCAGTCACTGCAGGTCAGGCCACCTTAGAAGGCTACTACTAAGGACCCACATTGGGATGTGAACCCTGACAATTTACCGCTCCATGGAGAGTTTTTTTATGGTGGCAGGAAGAAAAAACAAACAGGACCAAGTCAAGCAGAGGAACGGGACTTGATTTATTTTGTGCCAGAGCTGATGCATACCCCAAGAAGTCCAAAACAGATAAAATAGCTGGTAAAATAGCTGATGGCCACACTAGCCTCCTTCCCCCGGTGCTGGACATGCACGTGTGATTAATTCTTGGAGCACCTCTCAAAACTGTTTACTTCTTGGAGCCAGCTGTCACGACAGCACCCTCTTTTCACAAAGTACCAAGGCCATATCCAGGCTGCAGGTGCACAGAGACCTAGCTGGCAACTCCCAGCAATAAGCTCTGTGACATCCCTCTTGATGTCTGATGCTCACCTCTAGAAAACCTGACACTATATTTAGCTCATCTGAGGTTTCTCATGCAAGAAGCAGAGCAGAGAATGCTTTACAGGGTTAAAGGAAAGACCCCTGTTGCCCTTGACCTTGGAGACCCATGTACAGTACTGACACTCTCAGCACCAGTGGGTGGGTTTTGCCATGGAGAAACACTAAGGTAAAGTATTTTAGAAAAAAAAAAAGAAAAAAAAACCCCAAACAAACAGACAAACAGAATCATAATAAAACAAGCCCAGGAAAGACCAATGTCTAATTAGCTAACATTTCTCCATATACCACTCTGGCAAACCCATGCTGTGCCTGGTGTCTCTGCTGGCTGCACTAATTGCTCTTATAAGTCATCAGCTTATCACCTACAACTGGATCTGATAAGGCAAACAGCCTGTAAAGCTTGGTTACAAAAGCGCTCAGGAAGCAGGAAAACAAATAGGGTAAGGACAAATTAGTAGAGGAGGAAAGGTTGCCAGTTTTATTTGTTTTTAAAACAGGAGCCAAAAAATGTCACAGGTTACCAAATGAGGAACCTCCAACCTCTTGCACATTTTACCACACTGAGCATATTCCCTCCAGATGTGGGGAAATGTTTCTGTCAATCAGAGAAATGGGAAAGATGATACATGAACTGACTGCCCAAAGTGAACCATGTTGGCAACACCAGAGAAGATTCAGAGCAATGACCTGACTTCACTAGTGTAACTGAGATGGGTATTAGGTCCAGGAGCTGACCAAAACAGTAATAACAAAATTCTTATAAAATTTTAAAATGCCAACTGCTACGAGTTAGAATTTGTTAGATACCTACAAGGATGTCTGGCTCTGTGAAAGGGATCAGCTTTCCTAAAACTTTGGAGACGACAGGAGGGATGAAGAAAATTTCTCTTCTTCAGTCATATGGTGCTTTGTTTATGGGTTTGGGGGTTGGTTTGTTGTGGGTTTGTTTTTTGTTTTCTTTTTTCATCCCCAAACAAGTAAATTGAGTTTGTCGGCAAATAATGACAGAGGATCACTGGGGCATAAGTGTCAGAAGAATCTCTGTGTGTCATGCTCTCATTTCTATTATACTACTTCTACATCTTCTGTTTCAACCTGTCTGCATTACAGTCAGATATTGCTTTCTGTTCTGCAGAAATCATTACATTTGTAATTGGAAACCTCAAGAATTTTTTTCTTCCCTCATCTCCTCTCAGGAACAGCTGACAATAGAAACTTTGGTGTCAGATTGTCATTGAGATTATGGGGAAGGAGATATAGCTGTGGAAACGACCTAGAAATTTTCCCCCCTCCCCTCTTCCTTCAAGTACAGTTAAGAGCTAATAAAGAAGATGCATTAAAAGCCCTGAGTAACTGGGACCAGGGTGAGCACAGTGATGGTAGGTGTGGAGCAGTGAAAATACTTAAAGACCTTTCTTTATAGCTGAAACACAGCTCCAATGAGGCAAGGACTGCACTGAGGCAATGAGGAAAGCATTATGTAATAATGGATCATTTTCTAATTGGGCAAAAAAAAAAGTTTAATTGAGAGAGGGGAAGTGAGGAAATCTCCCTGTATCATTGTCCAGTTTAGAAATCTTCTGCAGTACCTTTTGTGTTGATATCTTCTCATTAAAAGTTCTGTCAACTGAAAAGATAAGGAGCTCTGAGCTGGGCATAGTGTCCACTGCCTCTGCAAACAAGTTCAAAGCCCAAGCCATAACCCCTCATGCAGTAGGTATTTGTCACAACAGCCTGCCATGTGTGTTGAGCAGCTTCCAAACACTGGAGAAGGATAGAGCTAGATCTCAAGACCTCATACTCAGAGAATATGACAAAGGTTAAGACAAAAATGATAATTTGTTATTTAGGTTTAGGGTTCATTTTACACCCAGGTCAATTTTCATCACATTTGCAATGTAAAGGGGATTTTGTATATTAAAAATCAGCAACATTATTTATGACTACTTTGCATTATCAAAATAGCAAAAAGAACCTTTCTACACCTAAAACCCAACCTCCAGCATACAGACCTGTTCAGTTCAGAGTAAACAACCATGCAGAAACATGTCTCTAAAAGGGTGTTAAAAGAGGAAAGGGAAATGTTAACATATATCCAATGTTTCCACACACCTTTGGCTTTTTCTGCCTTCAGGTGTGCCCTGGGCAGACTTTCTAGCCGTTTAGCTGGGATTTCTGCTTTGCCAAGACGTGCCCTCTCTGCTCAGCATCAGCACAATGTGGTACTCGCTCTGGGATCAGCACACAGAGAGCTCAAGCCCGGGGCAGGGGAATGATCTGCATTAGGAAAGATCTGCAACCTGCTATGGGCTCCCATGAGGATGATAAACTCTCTCCGAGGACAAAGGCATGTGAGCATGCAGAATGATGTTTCCCAGGGTGTACAAGAGGACAAGCAGGTGGATCTGGGCAGCACCTGGAGCCTGTGGAAGATGTTAGGTGTGCAGACTCTCACCTACAGCTGCTGGCAAGTCCACAGGGAGCCCGTTCTTTTTCCTATGGAAGATGTTGAGAAAACATTTCTCTGCTCAGTTCTCTTTCCCAATCTGGTGATCAGGATTTAATCTTTTCCATGATTGACAACCCTAGTCATCACAGGCCCCTGTAACTCCAGTCTCTCCAAAATCCTTCCCAGACACCTTGCTCCATCCCATGCCCAGACACACCATTGCCTTGTAGCCAAGCCATGCTCTATCCCCACAAAGATGGCACTTGCTTCATGGCTCAGCAGGCTGTGGAGAGTGAGGTTTATCATTGATTCATGAGACTGTCATGCTGTGGGCCAGATTCCCATCCTCCCATTTGTAAATCTGTGTAACCAAGCCCTATCTCATAGCATTTTTCCAGCGGATGCTGCTGTAGTGGATGCGACTGTCAGCAAGAAACAAAAGATTTTTACTGGGTTCTCTAATGCAGTGATTCATCTTTTTTTCAGGTTTCATCCATTATTAATCGTTATTATTTTTATAATTTGTTAAGCACTTACAGCATATTTCTCCAGGCATAAGACTAAATTATGGCCTTGATTTTTGAGAGGCTGTATTTTAAGTAGACAGATTTTTCTCACAAACTGCTATGAACTCATCATTATTTCTGCAATATTTACAGTATGTCTTGAAGGCCTACCGCCTAAATCCTCAACTGGCTTTTCGTTCTTACGGACATTGCTTCTCCTTCTGTTTGCAGAGAGATAAAACAGACTTACAAACCTAAAAGGTCTTTAAAAAATCACCTTTAGTATTTTCTTATTAAGCATACGATTTCCCAAGCAATCTCATGATTTTTTCAAGAACTATCAAAGACTCGTGAATAAACCCAGAGAAAGCCAGTAGTGGTAATATTACACTTTTTGAGCACAGCAAAAGGAAATAGCTTATGATTCATACATGTGATCATGTTTTCTGTGCTGTGGTTTGTGCTGCATGAGGATACACGGAAGAAATGCTCTTTGATCTCCTTCAGACAGTTTCATGCATCTGCTGGGTTGCCTCTGATCTGTGGGTCTGGATTTGTGTGTGGACCCTGCCCACCCTCTCCATCTGACCGTGTTATCTCAGGGCACGTGTAGTCCCTGTGCACTGTGATCCAAGCTTCGAGGCAAGGACTGTTCTCACTAGGAGACATTTTTACTTATTGCCTTCACAGTCCTTGCACCAAGTTTCTGGTTCAGAGGCTTCTTTTAGATATAATGAAGAGAGGAAATCACTTCCATGGCCATGCACTGGGGCAGTGAGTGCCAGGACCTTCTACGCTTAAATGGACAGAGCAGAAAAAGCATCATAGAGCAACGAGTGAGGACGGATGTAAAAGCTCAGGTCAAGGAATGGCATTGCAGCTGCTCCGTGCATCACCTTTGAGAAGTGGGAGCTCTTTCCAGTGCCTGGACCAGGAAAACACTTCAGAGAGAGACTTAGTACCTGTTTCTGCTGGCCATACCACCCAGCACAGCACCTTTACTCCCAGCCAAGAGTGATAGTATACATGAGGCAGGAGAGAGACTTGTGGTTATTTATCGTTTTAAAATGAACTAGGCGTATTGATTATTTTTCTCCTTTTCTTTCTGAAAACACGATTAAGTTGGTATAACAAACAGCTCCACTAACGGACTGTGTCAGTAACTGATATCCATCCTGAGCTGCAATGAACTGCATCCGTCTCTGCTTGTTTCACCCTGCTGCTCCCTGTGTCAGCAGTGATCCACATACTGACTTGTGAAATCCTTCCAGACCTACTGCATAGGGCTCTCCTCTACATTTGCTGGGTAGGTGACAGTCCCCTCCTGCTATCTCTCCCACTCACACACAGAAAACATGTTGGGAGAAGACACCTCCTACTAAGGTAAATTGGAAAGAGGACGGCTGAGGATGTCCAGTCACTCAACAATGCTCCACACACTGGCTTTCTGGGGCCCATCCCAGAAAACATCCTGCTTTCTGAGTGCAGAGTGAGCTTGAGCTGAGTGGGAGCATCCTTGCAAAGCTCCTGCAGGCAAGGAGGAGCACTCCCCTTCCTGCCATCAAACCCTTCTGGGACCACATGCCCAGGTTTCCATCACCAAAGCATCATGGTGCTGTGACATCAAGCCCACTTTGCAGGGTAGCAGCTGTTGGGCTCCTGACAGGCCACAGGATGCCCTCTGAGCTTAGAGCCAGTGGGTTTGAGCAGTGCTCAACCAACAACAGCACCAGTGTGGGCTGGCTTTGCATGGGGCCATGCACCTTGCAGCTGCCAGAAATTCTGCTGGTCTGCAACAAGATTTCAGTGGAATTGGCCATGTCCAAGTCCCGACAAGGCCCCTGAAGGAAGGGGGTATGCACAAAGGCCCTTCCACAACCACCAGACACGGCAAATTCACCACCTGCTGTAGGGGAAAGTGCTGCACAGAGGATTAAATAGCCCAGCCCAACCCGCCCTTGCCTATTTCTTTCTGCTGCCTTCACTGAGAACCACGATGTACTCAAAGGCAGAGGCTGGCCTGTAAGCCCCCCACTACCTGTCTAACAAAGCACAACCACACGTTTTCAAACAGGCTGGCTGTCACACAACATTGCCTTCTCATCACACTAACAGCTCTAATACTAACACAGCTACCCCTGTGAACAAAGCTACACCTGTACACAGTGACTTTGCCAGAAAAGCCACCCAGGGTTTCTGCTTGGACAGAGCACTGCAGGACTGCAGAGCTCAATACCCCCATGTCACCAACCACTGCAGCCACACAAGCAAATCCATACTAGCGTAAATATTTGCCAAGAAACACGCAGTTTAGGTCCAAAATTCATAACTGAAGTGATGCTCAGGACCTAGAAAGCATGGATACTTTCCCAAGCTAGGCAAAAGAACATTTCACCTGGATGTCCTAGGCCCTGTCAGCACTGGAAAAACATGAATGGCTGTAATCATGCTTACTGGATTGAGTTACATGGCTAGTTGATCTTCACTACATCAGGATAGTGTATCTCCCTCAGAGGATTGATCATCTCTGCATTATACTTGAGAACCTCCCATGTGAGTCAATTGTTGGTTTCATAGAGGCAATGCTTCATGCTGTTAACTCAGTTTGATGCTACAGTTCCCCTCGATGAAATAGAACACAGACATGGAAGTGTTCCACAGGGAACTGGCCGCCCACCTTGTGGATGGGTAACAGGGTTCCAAAAAAAAGCTGTACTCATTGAATCCATCCAAAACAACTGCTATAGGATGCACCTGGGTTTTTCCTCTTCCGATACCTTTGTTTTCTTGTTCCAGGGGCAGAAATAAGATGGAGAGAAAAGCAACCTGAGAATCAGGCCACTTCTACTTAGAAGTCCTCCACGAACTCCCAGCTTGAACAAAATCAAACATTTTCACATTCATCACATTTTTCATAGAAAAGAGTTTGAATTCAATGGCCATCTAATTAAAATAGTAGTTGCAAATGGAATAAGAGTAGATGAAGTGGAGAGAAAGGACTTTAAATTCTCTTTGGAAAACAATAAATAATAAAAGGTCCCAGGCTATCCAAGAGTACCTTGAGACTGAAAGCCGACTTCCACTGCACTTGACTGCTATTCCCCACAAAACCAGCACTCTGAATGTCCCCAGTGCTGTCATACCCTGTGATGGGACCTATGAATCCCTCACCTGAGCCAGGTGTCCTCCAAAGGGCATGCTGGGGAAGGGGAGAAGAGCAGCACTCCAAGGAAAAGGAACATCATCACAGGTCAAGGCCAGGAAGGCAGGTAGTGCCAGGCAGGTATTACTACAAGTGGGTCTGACAGTCCAGCTTTCAGTTTGAGCAAATATTTGTGCTGGTACCTAATCACAGCTGCCTTCCCCAAGTGCTCCCTGGTAATGCCTTCATTTGTATTCCTCTGTCTTGGTCTGTGTTTGTAGTTAAGAGCCTCCACAGACTCCTCTGCACATACCACTGAAATGGGGTTCCTTCATGCTCTGGCAGATAGATGGGATTGTACTGTGTATATTTACATTTTTAAAAAAGATATCGCTAATGCATTTCTGTAATGATAATAATAATAAAAAAAAGTCTTTCCAGACATTACAGTAATGGCTTTGAGCTAATTGCTTGAATTTGCACTCAAATATAGTTCTCCCCTCTCTGACTCATTTCCATTTTTATGGAAATCAGCTTGCTTGCTAGACTTTTAACTCACAGTTCTTGAGGACCAGCTGTTGCCTGACTTCCTCACACAGGTAGAAACTCACTCCGCTGATTGCAGTAGGACCATTTAGGGAGGAAGACGCTACTTAGCACAGGTAAAATTGACAGAACCCAGCTTACAGTCCATAGGCTGTGCTGGGAGATGTTGTGTGCTTTCAGTGCCTGAGGAGGTATGTCCAGAGGGATGTAGGCAGCCAGAGCCATCTTCCCTCAGAATTAGCTTTCCTCCAGCACTACCTGTTGCCCCATGGCAATATTATAAATTAGAAGATAAATAAGGGGGCTCTTAGAAACTCTCTCTTGTCATCAGCTGTTACAGAAAGACTTCACAATGCAGAGGTCCCTCTCCTCTCAGCCTTCTGGATGATCCTGGAGGCTAACTAATATCCACTTTAACAGTCCATCCTTCTCCACATGGGTGTGTGCTACTCTCTTTTTGTCACAAGTCAAAAAGTGAGACCAAGGTTGCTTTAAATTCCTTTGAACTTCTTGTTGTTGGAAACACAGAGAAAAACAAAGGACTATGAAATTGGAAACCTGCTTTGGCCATCCTAAGACAGCCTGTTCCACATGGTCCAACAGGATCCACAGCAACTGGCTGTCCTGCTCCAGTAACTACAGGATGACTTCTTTTCTCTTGAGCACCCAGGCAAGAAAAGTATGACTAGAACATGCATTTGCAACCTTCAAGCATTTACTGATGACCACAGTGACTGACTCTGGTCAAGGATTGTTGCACTTTTCACAGGGAAGCACCAAACTGTTCAGAAAGTGGCTACTGCCTAGAGGCTGCAAAGCTGCCTCTGCTTGGAGCACACCTGAACAGACTTAGAAAAACAAAACCACAAGCAACAGATCCTGAACACACGGGAGGAGAACTCCAGGTCTGAAACATGTTAGACACCAACCTGCAACGGAGGGGAATGATATCTCACTGCCTCCCTGATGTTTGCATGCTCCTTTTCCATGGCCATACAGAATGAGAAGGGGGTGGGGGGGGGTGTGTGCTGCCTGAGAGCGGGCTGCTTGCTGTGCCAGTGTCTTTTCTTCTCCAGGGCAAAGGAGAAAATCATTAACACCTGCTGAGGAGCTGTGTTGTGTCTTTGCAGGTCGTTGTGAAGTCTTAGTAAATGCCAGTAAGGAGGAGGGCTGCTTTTGAATACACGTTTGTGTTGCTGTCAGACTCAGGCTTGGGCTTGAGTTCCCTGAGCTGAAGGACTATACTCAGGTGCAACTCTAGAGTGACTTTGGCCATGTTGGGTGAATTCCTTAGGTGCCTCTGCCAGGAGAGCAGGGGCTGTTCTGGTCATCTTCCCTTTCTGTTCAGCTGGTCAGCTGTTTAGACTACCATCAACATATTCCCTACATCCCTCTTTGCACAGATCCATGTACTCAACCTTGTCCCCACCTCTTTGAATGTTATTTACCACTGCTTCCCTCCTTTACATTCATTCAAGACTTAGAAAAAGCCTTCCAGTCTTCCTTCAGGCAAAGCATTGGTTCCCAGGGACTTTGTCTGAAAGACATTGACGCTCTGTCAGCTTCAATGCTGGACATGAAATATGACCCCTGAAAACTGAGTCAAATTACTTTATTACTGTGTTCTATTGCATAGATATGGCCCTTTTTCCTCACTCGTGAACCAGCTAAGGGAAAAATTAAATGAGTATCATATAGATCTGCATTCCCAACACAGAGTTAGTTGCTCTATGTCCCTAAATCTACCTGTCAGCTTCTATCACACATCAGGGCCCTTGCTGGAACAATGGCTACACCATTCTTAAATTAGCTTTCCTTGTTGGTGCTTAAATGAAAAGAGACATCTAATTTGTGAGTGAAAACGTTTGTCATTTCTTAGGGGGATCGAGACACACAAAATACAATTAACATCTCTGAAGAACGTGGCAGAGAGGTTCAGCAGCAGCTGACAGGGAAAACGAAATGAAAACAAATAAAATCAGTTGTTCTAATACCATAACTCGAGTGGCAAGTGTAATCTTCTCCTTTTATCTGAGGCTGGAATTGCTTTCCTGAAACAGCTTTCATTATGAAAATGTGGCACTTCTCAGCACCAGAATATTAAGACAACACATGCCCACAGGGGCCCAGATCATTTTAACGAGGAACAAACAATCCAGAATGAAGCCTTTATGGGTTTTTTTCTGAGCTAACACCTGCTTTGCAGCAAATGAACAATGGTAATGATAAGCGAGACAACTCACACATATCTGGGCTGCGAATGTGCATTGTTGCTGGCATCTTTTTCTTCCTGCCAGCTAAAGAAGGGCCCACTGGCCAGTGTTACTTTTGGGACTGCCAAAACCCTTGACCACAGCCTGAGGACAAGGTCTGTGATCTGGTGGGATGGTCCTGAACTCCTTTGGAGTCTGTAAGAGCAGACAGGCTACTAAAGGTCCCCCAGTCTCTCAAGTATTTTATTGAGGGCTGGATGATCTTTACCGCTGTTTTACTGCTGTGGCTCAGGACTCATACAACATTTGCTTGTAGTCAGAGAGTGAATTAATGACCCAGGAAGAGGAGAAACCAGCAGGTTTGATCACTGTTTAGTGGCAGCTTCTCCAAGGATCCCCAGCTGCATGTTTCCTGTCCCCTCAACCTGGGAGTAGGAAGAGATAGACAAAGGAGGAAGCCAAATACCTACTGGTAGTGTAGTTAATTTAGACACCTTTCTTAAGGCCTGGCTGAATGAAAGCACTCAAAGCAAAAAACAAAATAAAACAAAACAAAAAGAAACACCCCCTTGTGAATTTACTCATCGTTACATCCAGCTTTATTTATTCTCTGCATGAGCAGGTATCAGCTGTGGCTGTGAAGTTATGTGCCAGAGCTCCCTAAGGTGGAAACTCCCATCCAGACCAGATGTGATATCTTGGGTCTGGTCCCTGACAAGGTTCATACTGTGACACGTCTCCCACCTTCCTGGGAAGATCCCGTGTTTTCTACCACTGCTGCTGTCTCTCGGAGAGCAGTTGCTGTGCACTATCCCAGTTCTGGCTGGTGAAGGCGGCACGCCGCCCGACTGGCACAGCTGACCTGCAGCAGTGCAATGTCTCCTGCAGAGACATGCAGCACAGAATCACAGAATATTAGGAGCTGGAAGAGATCTCGAAAGATCACTCAGTCCCACCTTGAGGGAGAGGTAAGCCACCTGGATGGAAGTGACCCAAGGGCTGATGCAGGCTGTGGGTTGAGCCTGCTGTCCTGTGCCATAACTCAAGAACAGTGAAATGTAACCCAGTGATCGAGATCCAAGTGATATGACAGCTAGTGAAAACGTTGTTAATATTAAATATCTTTAATTCAATCAGGGATTTCTCAGATAAAGACATCCTGGCCCTTACTGGAAAAACAGCAAGTATTACCTTTGAGACTCATATCACCTCCCTTCTGTTATTTGCCACCATCTTTTTTCCAAAACTAGATAGTTTGCTTCTATCCAATTTTTTTTTTCACTACAGTTGGAATGATGGAAGAGAGAATATGCTTATTAAAATTGCTACCAATAAGCTGCAAAGGACTGAATGTACCATGGAGGACAAGGTTAGGATTCAGAATGACCTTGACAGATTGCAGAAATGGTCAGGGGAAGGAACAGGTTAGGGAAGACGTATGCATGAGATTTTTACACTGTTGAATAACAAGAAGCACAGAACCAGGATGGAAAGGTATGGGTCAGATAGGAGTTTTACAGAAAATGAGCAACAGACCCTACGATACCTTAACCTGGAGCAAGATGCATAAAGGATGCTCATTAGAAAATACTTTTTAAAAATGAAGGAAAGCAGCTTGGTCACAGAGATTGCCTAAGGGTCTCTCATCTGTGGAGGCTCCCATCACTCGAGCTTCAAGAGGGTATTTGAACAAAATTCAGTCAGGAATTATGTGTGCGCCAGTGGCCCTGGATGAGACAAGGCAATGGACTACAGGACCTTCTACACCTCTTCCAGCTCTGTGTTTCTATGGTGCCATGAACTAGATCTGGTGCAGTACAGCTCTGTTGCTGCACAGGGGATTCCAACTTGGGCAAGGGAGAAAGACAACAACCTAGTCCATCCAAGACCTATAGATGGCCAGATGCTTGAGATTCAGGATAGCCAGGGGCACAGTTAACCTTGTAATGATGACAGAATCATTACGGTAGCACAAGCCTGGTGAATTTCCCAGTAACATCTGCAGAGAATCTAAGACAAACTTGACCTAAGGATTATTTTTCCCCTTCTTCAAGAATGAATCACAGTTTCTGGTATGGCCAGTAAGATGACTGTCATCACTTAGCACAGGATTTGCAATGCTGTAAAGCCCAGACACTTGGAGAGAGTTCAATTTTCGGAGGAAATTCATGTAACTGAGCAGCCAGTCTGTGATCTAACTCTTTCTCTGCATGTTCAGTCCCTGGAGTTTATGGGTCTCTCACAGATATCCTACCTTCAGCTCAGGTCACAAAGGGGGTCACACTTTTAAGCTCTGGAAGTTCCCCAGTTCAGTCCCTGGTGTTAGCCAGCATAGCAGTCATCCCAGTCACACTGCTGCTGTGTTATTTTTGCTCTGTGGATGTAAAGAGGATTAAAGTCTTCAGAGCTGCCAATCCAGACTCCTTTGGTAGCGGCCCGCTCATTTATACAAACATAACCTGCAAAGCTGGAAGGAGACTGACGTCTAAGATTTAGAGCCAATGCTGCGTTTTGCTGGATAGCAAATCTAACCCAGTGGAGACCTTAGAGAGCATGGAGGAGAGCAGAGAGAATGCCACAATTGATCCTCACACGTTGAAAGGGAAAGGACGGGAAGACCCTCAGGGCCTAAAAATGACAAGATAAAGACAGAATGTAAATAACTTCAACGAGAACAGGTTTTGAAAACACATGAAATTATCTCTGTGCCTTCTGGTTACTTGTTTTCCTTAGGGACTCCACCACAGCTGGTGAGACGGCATTGGAAGTGTCAGAGGACAAAGAGCACCAGTTTTCTGTTGGCAGGATTCTGGTTTTCCTCCTTCGTTTTTCTTGGAAAGAAATCACCCCACTTCCATTCCCCACAGCCTTCTTAATTTCTCCTTTCTCAGAAGCAGATGTCAAGATTTTCTGGTGATATAAAATCAACAATGGAACCCGATTCAGATGGATGAACTACAGCTGTCAGCTCTGCCTCTCCCCTTCTCCATCTGTCTTGTCCTTAAGAAGGTGAGAAGCTCATCACTCCTTTTGGAAAAGGATAGAAACACTCCTGTGCAAGACAAAGGATGTATTTTCACTTAGTCCTCAAAGCATTATCATTCGAAAATGAAGATCTGTTTCAGGATGGCACACAGAACATCTGCAAGTAAAACAGAGTTTCTGGTACAATTAGGGATTTCTCAGAAGTACCCTGAAAAAGAAATTTCTGTGAAAAGACTTACTCTTCCACGAGCTTTTGATCAGTCTGCCAAAAACTTAGGAGCTTTGTCTTATCCATCATGAGATGTGACACCCCAAGAAGCGTGACGCAGCATAAACGAAGAGTGGCATTTTGCAAAAGCAACTGACCTCATGCCAACACCCGTCTGCATTCCAACTCCACTCACGTCCCGGTTTTGTCTCTCCTGTTTGCCAGGGGCTGGAGCCCACCCAGAGCCTGCACACACCGGCATCCTCTAGCAGAAAAATGTGATTGAAAGCAAACAGTTACTCATGGCTGGTATGCTTTAACTTCTGTGGGGGCAAACTCAGTCCTGACAGAAAATGGTGAGAGCAGCAGCCCTGGCTCTTGAAGGTCTCTCTGTAGCACGAGAGCAGGGATTATAATGGGAAAGCAGAAGTTGTTATGCATTCACAGGTTGTCCCAGAGCTGTTCTGTGGAGAGATGGGCCTTCAGCTTCCATTCAGACTTTTCATGCTCCTCCGAGGGTACAGCAAGGGAGCCAATTAGCACTAACGATGGCAGAGGTGATTTAGTGATATGGGCACTTGTGTATAAGAAAATGACGGGTGCTGTCAGATCAGTGGAATAAAAAATCATTCCTGGAGTAGCCCAGTCATGCCAGTTAGCTAGAGGCATCAGGTGTCCAGAGAGATGAACTGCAGCTCCTGACCTAAATTTAGACTGATGAGCTTTTTCATTGGTTTTTTTTTTTTTAAATTTTGCTCATTACTCTGCTGTACTGCTGTTATCCAGCAAAGCACTGCGGTATACACGTAATTGAAAGCACATCCACACCCTGTTGTACATATACTTAAAATTACAGATGTGAATTATCTGAACTGCTAAATGAAAGACTAGGAGCATTACATGGTTATCTATCATCTCAAACACCCATCACTCTCCTTTCTGGTCTCACATCCCACAAAGCCAAGATGCTGACAGAAGTAGCAGTAGCTCACAATTCTTTAGGAACTGTAAATGACATAATGGTAACTGCACAGCTGCATACTGTTCTGTACATCTCTGCCTAGATAAGCACATATACAAATACTAGCTACATCAGTATTTCCCAAATACAGACCTACATCGATTGCCCTCTCCATCTATTGAGCCTTCCTAGGTCATCTTTGGTCACTGAAATCTCACGGATGCAGCAGGATTCAAGGCAGGGGAAGAGGGAGGAATCAAGACTTGTCATGTTTAACTTTTGCAGTTCCTTAGAAGAATTTGTCCTATCTTTCTCTCTTCTTTGCCTTTCCTTTCACTTTTAGATCCTTCACCCCTGTATGAATTTTCAGCTGATGCTCCAAGAGCTCACACTTTCCCTCCGGGTGAGGCTGCTCACAGATTTTATGCGCAGGCTGTCACTGTCTCTTCCATCTGCCTTTCCAAAAAGATACTCCAGTTCCTTCACAGTCCCACACGGGCACTCACGGGTACACATCTACTTGCAGCATGACTCGGCAAAACTACCTCTGTCCCTTCTTAAAGCACCGTAGAAACTTCTACAAACCACACCAGAGTCTGAAGTTCTGAAACTGCCTGAGAGTGTGGAAGAAACCAGATTCACAAACGATTTACAAAATAAGCAGAGTCTACACAGAAGGGTCTGTGACAGGCCAACAAGCAGTCTCCTTTTAGGTCTGCAATTGCAAGACTAGGCATCTCTAACTCCCACTCACTTCAGAAGTACTCAGGAGGACCAGGTCAGTAGTCAGTACCTTTTCAAGGGGTGATCCTGCCTAATTAGATGCCTTGTAAGACAGGCATCTTACAGGGTGTCTTATTAGATGCCCTATAAAGAGAAAGAAGTACGTTAATTCACTATGGAAGCAGATTTTGCACCCAACCCAAGAAGAGCACAGCTGCTGCAAACCGAGCGTGCAAGCAGAATTGTGAGACACAGAGAGACGAGGGAAAAAAATTATTGCCGAAAGCTGTAGATCGCCCACCCATCTGTTGTGCAAAGCTCATTTTTTAAAGACTAGAAATGAGTGCAGGAAGGTCTCTGGGCTTTAGGCTAGAGGATTTGAACACATGAAGGAGAGCATCTTTTTATTCATTTAATTTCGTGGCAGAAGATTTGGGTACACGGAGAGGTAACTGGTTTGCTCACTCTTTTCCACAGAAAAATCCATTTAGTAGACAAACGGTTATATTTATTCCACCTGCCTGTTTAAAAATGCACTGCATTACAGAGCACCTGTAGTTAATAGGGCTGTGGCATCTCAGCCATATCAGACAAATTTAACTTAGTTACCACAATATAAATGCAACCTTTGCTTCCAAGGTGACCATCAAAGAAGCTGGATGTGTCTCTGTGTTTTAGAGTATGAGGAAGTCTAACATGGTTTTAAAAAGTAAATCTTTTTAGATTATATTGTTTCGTGTCATTTTCTTCAGGCATTAAGAGTTGCCATCAACTGGCTTCCCTTTTTTTCTTTACTGGAGAAATCCACGGGTGCTGTACAATAGAGGAGTTTATATCGACTCAAATAATGGCAAAATTACAGCGCTACAGAGTCAAGAGAATGACAATGTGGGAAGACAGAGAGTGTTAAACTGGCCTTGTTACATTCACTTAAAGTCCATTTTCTGATGGGCATTGCAGATGAAAAAGAACATTTTTTGCTAAACATTCAGTATCTCTGTCTTCAAAGGAGCTCCAGCAGCAGCAGCCGTGTCACATTTCCCAAGCACATCTCCTCCAGCAAGATCAAGAATACCAAAACCAACACTGTGGCTGCTCCACACTTGGAAAACATAATGGGGAAAAGAAAAGGGAAAAAAAACCCAAAATTTTTGTTTGTGTTGGTTTGTTTGTGTCAGTATTGACAAACACTCTCATTTTTCCAGCTTTTCTCAACATACTCCGAAATAGATACCCAGAAAGGGTAAGCTTCTGACACCCACATCTCTCACAGGGTTCCCTTTCAACAGACGCCTGATGGGGCAAAGCAGGCCAGCACAGCCCCTAGAGTGTGCCCCATCACTAGCCCAGGCTGCTGAAGCGACCCCCACCTGATCTCCTACTGTGCAAGTCCTGCCTCTCGCCCTCCTCCAGCCTGAAGACATCGGCGATGGAGGAGCTTTATGCTAGAACTGTGTGCTGGTTTAGAGGTAAACCGGCAGGAGAAATGGACCCACCACAAGAGATGATTATAAGTCAGAGTTACAATTTAATGAAAGATATTACCATACAAACACTGACACAAAGAGAACAACCTGCTTTCAACTCACCAAAACCCAGCAGTAAACCCAGTGTCCCAGGGCACAAGCCCAAAGGGGTTTGTTAGCCCCGGTGCTGAGATCCACGTGGCTCTCCCAAGTCCAAAGCAAAAAGAAGTGAATAGTCCTTTGCTGCAGATGATGGCTGTGGCCTGGCCAGAAGCGATGGTTGTAGTCCGAGAGCAATGGCTTCCTCCTGTCGAGGTTCCGCTGCTCCTCCAGATCCAACGAAGAGAATCTTAAGGTCTTCTGAGCCCTGTTTGTATATCCTCAGGGAGCACCCAGTCCCTCCCCCAGGGCCGGGACTCACACAATGGGTAATTAACGGTGAGTCATGGGGTATGGTTGGACCATTGATGGCCCATTAGCACCCACGCCCCCTCAGGCTGAGTGTGAAGGGGCTAACAACTTCCTGGACAACTGTTGCAAATGGTCCATTATTCTTGAGGAATGAATAGAGGGTGTAGAATACACAGCCTTGATCCCCCCACACAGTGATAACCTCTTGCTGAACTAGGACAAACTGGAATCCAGCACACCCTCCACACTGGGCCACCAGTTTGTCCAGCAGAAGCAGGATGAAGCAGCTGAGGAGAGCCCTCAGCATTTACACTAGAGACAAGAAGCTCACTTCCCACCAACTTCCACAGCTTTTCAGGAACATAAAGTCATTAGTACTCACTCTACCCTAATAAAAGCTCGGGTTACCTCAGCACATGACCAGCAATTCCAATCCAGTATCCCACCTCTCCCTTGCCTCTCAGTCAGATGGGCTCTGTGGGCAAGGGGACAGATTAGCCCAGGGGACTGTGTAGTGCTCTTAACAAAGGGATAGAGAGTCACATCGCAAAGTTTCATCACAACCAAACTTGACCATTTTAGGGAGCATCCTTCCTGCAAAGTATACCCAAGTTCTGGCTTCTTTTCCAAGACCCAAAACAACTTTGGCTGAAACCAAGATAAATAATCTTACTAGATTTTTTCACTTGGAGAAAAAAGTGCTTCCTAAACCTTCTTTGCAATACAAGACATGCAATGACAGTTTGGTGTAAGAAGCTGGGCAGTAGGGGCATGGAAGTGCCAGCAGGAGCTCGAGAGGAGAATGGGTGATATGGGTCAAGGGAAGGATGGGGGCAAACCTACTTGAAGAGACAGGGGTGGCACAGGGCAAGCAGAAGCAGTGGGATGCTTCCACAGGGCACAAAGCTGAGTGAGGCACAGCTACAGGGATGGTTTGAGCTGAGAGGTGGCAGCCCAGATTTGAGGGAAAAGCACCTGGAGCAGATGCTTTTTTTTTTTCTCCTGTGCTGGGGCTGTGCTCCTGAGCAGATTCCCGAAGAGAATGACTGGTTCGGGAGCAGGGGCTGTTTGTGGCCCACTGAATCTGGAGGGAATCCCACAAAGTCTGCAAACAATTGAGCATCAGGACAAAAGGGGTGGCTGTTTCATCCCCATACAGCCCCTGGTCCCACTCCCACTGCTGCAAGGGTGCTGGGCACCAAGCCCAAAGGAGATTTCATCATAACTCATAATGAGGTCGTTGTCTTTCACGCAAGCGTTTCCATAGCAACAAAGAGGCAATTCTAATCTCCAATATAAAAGACACAGTGAAAATGACATGGTTTGGGGTTTGGGGTTCTTTTGAGGAGATAAGAGGTTGTTTTTGCAGCTGCAAGCAGCCCTACCCTGAGCTGCAGCAGCCCCCTGACCAGCAGCCCCCTAGCATCAGTATGTGGCCAGCACCACCATGCGGCCACAGTTACCCCCCAGGCCAGCCCTACCTGGGGGGGGGGGGGGCGCG
>VXBZ01003994.1:66761-87379 GCA_013399135.1 Heliornis fulica
GGGCGGGGAGGGCTAGAGTCAGGGGCAGAGGAGAGCCTAGTGCAGGGAAGAGGGGTCCCCCCACTGAAATCCCTTGAGGTATCAAGACTACCTATGGCAGCACAGGCTCTGCAGGTTGCTGAAGCCGAGGGAAGTAAAGCTGAGATGAGACACAAAGCACAAGAGGACTTGTGCTTTGTGTCTGATGGGGGGGCAAGCTGAGCAGGGTGATGGCAGCCGTCCTCTTCCAGGCTGTGCAAGGGAAGTGGAAAGCACAGCCCTAAACTCATGGGCAAGCTGGGAAATTAATCCAGTAGCATGTGCTTTGGAGGACAGCAGTCATGTGGACAGATGGTTCTCAGGGATGGGGGTGACGGCGGCAGGCACCAGGATTATTATTATTCCCTCTCTCTTGGCAAGCAGCACAGGCCTATATTCTAACTCATGATACGCTATTTTCAATGGCTTAGCAGGGCTATGGAGCATCAAACACCCTCCTTCAGCTCCACAGGCACAGCTCAGGGCAGAGAGGGAAAAACACGCCGTGCTTCATTCACTGCAGTCTAACGCAGTCCCCGAGAAAAAGAAAAAAAAACCAAAACAGCAGTATGTAAAACAAGTAGACCAGCACATAAAAGAGCAACACACAAGGCTTAGAGCAGGGCTCCCAGGCAGTCTGGTAATACAAGTAGTAGAAGTCTACGTAAGTAGTAACTTCAGAAATAGCAATTTGTATGCTAGATGAGTACCAACACTCACACTGTGGTACCAATACCACTTCTGGGGCTCACTAGCACTGGCACCCCTGGCAGGTAAGATTCCATTTGCTCTGGCCACAGCATGGAATAGCATCTCTTGTCTCCCTAGTTATGACATTAACTCTGATACCATCTCAGTCCCTTACTCAGGCCTACAAAAGGTCTACTCCAGATCTCACATAAGGGCAGACAGAATCCCAAGATTGGGCTTCAAATTCACAGCACCATTTTTCAAAACAAACAAAACCACACACATACCACCTTCAAGATTTTTATTTCCAAATATTTTTCTTATTTTATTAGAAAGTACAAAGAAACTCTCTCCAGGAGAGCAAGAAAATAAAACAACGCTGAAATACTTTCAAGCAATTTTGTTCCGTACAAACCCAAGCACAGTTACATATTTCGTTCACATGCATGTACAAAACCACTTTAAGTAAAACATTCTTCACACATAACATGAGCATTAGTCTAGGAACTGAGCACATAAACATATTGGCCTCACCCACCCTACCTAATCTTATTTTCTTGTTTTCTTTTTAAATCATAAATTTCTATGCAGGAAACATCTCTTTTTCTGCAAAGCATTATGCATATTCAAATTAGTGTGGATGGTCTTGTAATTAAATCACAAGGCAGCACAGCCTGACATACAGCTGTACACTGAAGTTGTTACATTGCCGTTTACACAGTGAACTTAGTTGGATATCAGGCGAAACTCTTCAAAAGGAATAAAAAGATATTGCTAGAGGGAAAAAGGAATGTGATACACAGCACTGTCTCAACTCTCAACTCTCAACTCTCTCAATCCTGTAAGATTCCCATGCAAAACACTTCAAAAGCCAAGTAATTCACAGATCTTGTTCACCAAATTGCTATCAAGGTTCCCACCAATTTCAATTGTGGCAAAATCAATCACTGAAGACACCAATGATACTGGATACTCAATAGTAAAGTTTTGCCATCCACCCTCCTTTGGAAAAGAGAAGGGCAAAAGATGAAAGAACCAACAAATCTGAAACAAGGGGGTTGGCAGAGCGCTTTACCAGCGACCAGTGAAAGAGCCGACAACTGCGAGAGCCAAGCTTCCTTCCAACCCACTGCATAATCTGACTGTGGCTTGAAATTTGGGGACTATGTGGTTGATGAACTCCTCACTAGTTGCCCATAGCTGCATTAACACTTAGCAAAATCTCATTTGGTTTATCAACAGAGCATACTGTCTCTATCCAACTGTGTGAGCCAGACTTGAAATTTCACTATTTCATGTGTGATGAACAGCACTGTAAATCTAAGGATGGTAAACATTCAGAGGGGAAGGGCTCACCCAGAAGGTAAAACCTCCACTCACACAGAAGGAAACATCAAGCACGCAAACGTCAGAAGCAACACTTAGCATGGGTGTGAGGGGTGGGGAAACGAGAGGCACAGCTTTTACTGTGCCGTCATTTTTAAATGTACAACCGACGCTGACGCTTTTCTCATCTCTGCATAAACATGCATCCTGAAGAGAATCAATAACACCTTGCAATCAATCTCACACTGCAGTGACACAGCTGAATCAATGGAGGGTGAATTTCCACTGTATTTAAATGTGCTTGAAGCTCTCGGGCTTGGCTTGTTGCAGTGTGTGTTACGGGGTGAAATGGGCATGGAAAAGGGGTGTGAAATACAAAAGCACAATTAAAGTTAAGACAGAACATCTGTATATGAGTGATATGAAGAAGCACTTAAGATTGATGCTTAGATGATTTAACCAAAGCCTTGGAGAAGAGCAGATTTTCATTTTTAGCTCATCTGAAATCTTGCAAATGTGCAAGCAATGCTGGCGGTAGCCACTCTGTCCTCCAGCTCCTGAAAATAGCACAAGGGACTTTGAGTGCTCCAGCCTCACGAATACTTCACTGCAGCAGATAGGCAAGGCAGAGAGGCTCAAGGGCAGGTGTTTTCACACAGCAGTAAGCACACAAGGGCCAATTCAAGGTGAGCCTTGAGGCCCTCACCTAGCATGTTGTGTGTGCTGTGGAGAAAACTGGATCTGCTGGTTCGGGTAAGAATCCAGTGGTTCAGGGCAGTCTGCTTTTAGCCCAGTGCTGCTATTTAACGGAAAGCTCCACAAAATGTGTAGAACTACTGGCCCAGCAGGAGGACATCTCCTCCGATTCCCAGACAGGAAGGGCTAAAGTTAGGGCACTTACCTCAGACATTGATAGTTTGGATGTCTTCAGCTGAGGTAGTCAAGGTGAACTCACTTTTAAAACAGACATTTCTAAAAATGCCATTCATCTGAGCTGCTTTGTGATGCTACTTCAAGGCCAGATGAACCGTGACCTGAGAATGACTGTTTGTCTCGGGTCACAAATGAGGCCCAGAGGAACAAATACAGATGCACACATCCAAAGCTGAGTGAGAAGATACCATCCCAAATGCCTTCCTAGTACCTGGGAAGCTGAACAGCACAACTGCTTTATCTCTTCACAATAAGCAGTTTTGCTTAAACCCAGTATCATACAGGTCAATAACCTTCCGGTGTCCATCCCAGCAGTCTCCAACCGCAACAGCCCTACCCAAAAGGAAGAAAAGCACACAGCTCTCACAAAACTCTCCACACAGTCACAGCACCTATTTTGAATAGTAACTAAATCTCAAACACACTTCAGAGGCCAATACCACTATTCTCTTTTTTGCAGCTGAGAAAACAGGGACACTGCAGCATGCCTAATGATGACTCAGAGGGAATCCAAAGAAAGATTTCCTGATGCACTTGTCCACTGTTCTACTACTGACTAGGCTTCCAAACAGCTAGAATTTATCCCCCAGGGGAAACCTTTAAAACTGTGATGGACAATTTTATCTCCAATGTCCATAAAAGCCCATGGTAGCACATTCCTATTAGACATTGAGGAATTTTATGTTTTGCTTCCACTTCTATAAAGTGGAAGAGAAACAGGAAATAAGAATTAAGGCTAGAAGTATTATACAGAAACAAAAATACTATGTCTGGAGCTCATTTGTACAAAAGATAAACTTGCTATTTTAAGGACAAAAGGGAGGATTGGTAAATCTCCCTCAAACATCCCAACGGGTTACAGGTATAAAGCCAGTTTAAGTGGCTGTTCATTCTTGATTCATGTTCATTCTAGCTTTTTTGAGAGAAATACTGACTGAATCAAGTTAAAGACTGAGTTGATCAACTGAGGATTGAGCAGAACAAAAAAAAAAAAAAAAGCCATCAGTCAGCTTAGCCATAAAAGCAAGCAGCAAAATAGATTCTGTTTCAGACAAAGCTGTCAAGATAACAACTTTGAATAGGAAACCTCAGTCAGCCTGAAGCTGCTGCACTCAATCCAATGAGAACAAAGGAAGAGTTTGCACTGCCATTACTGGCTCACACTAGTAAAAGCTGCTTCATTTGCTTCAGAAAACACATCAACTTCCTTGACTGACTGGATGATCAAAAAATCAGCTACAGAAGTTCTGCTGGACTTGCTACTAACAAGGAAGAACTGCTGGAGAATGTGAAGGTCCTGGCTGCAGCAAACATAGATCTACAGCATTTTTAAATCCTGAGAAATGTATACAAGACAGAGTTCTGCACCTTTGTGACAATGTATTTTGGTTTATTCAAGGAATACCTTGGCATGATCTCACAAGGGACTGCCCTGTCCTCCCAAAGAGGCCCAAGAGTGTTGCCTTATCTTCAGAGACAGCTTTCTCAAAGTAGGACAACAGCTCTTTTTGACAAGCAGACCGTAAAGTAGGCATTACAGAAGGCCCGGACAGATAGATCAAAGAACTCCTGACTCCTGCTCAAACACACAGGGAAATGTACAGAAAGATGGAAGTGAGAATGGACTGGCCAGCAGGGATATAGACTCAGCCCAGGCATGCAGGGACAGTTAGGGAAGCCAAAGCTCAGATGGAGTTGAAACTGGTAAGCAGTGTGAAGTACACTAGAAGCAAAAGAAGGGTTAAAGACAACACACCATGGGCTTACTGTTCCAATGATGCAGGCAATCTGCTGATGACAAAAGATGCACTTTCTACTTTGAATGTGATGCACTTAGCACTTTTTGCCTGTTTTCACTGGTAAGGTCTGCCTTCAGGACTGCAAGGTCCCAAAGTCTACTAGCAGAGCGTTACCTACAGCTGAGGAAGAACTTAACCCAAATGGACTAATCTAAGTCCATGGAACCAGACAGGATGCATCCGAAGGCACTGAAGGAGCTGGCTGTTGGCACCGTGACGCCACTTTACAGCACCTCTGCCACGTCATTATCACCATAAGCAACGGCTCCCAAAACAGTGCAATACCCTGACTTAAGACTGTCTTGCTGCCCACTTAAGTCAGCATGAATGTAGCCAACACAGTGAAGGAAATAATTTTTTCTTTCTGTTCAGCGCCTGTGAGACCATATACAGAGGACTGCAACCACTTTTGTGCTCCCCCTTACGAGGGGGGGCACTGCAGCAATTTCAGTGGGAGGCTACAAATCTCATTAGTGGGCTGGAGCCCTCAACATACAAGAAGCAGCTCAGGGAGCTTGGTTTCTTCAGGCTTAAGAAAAGAGATATCTGATTGTATACAACCACTTAATGGGATGGTTAGAGCAGACAGTCAGACTCATCTCAGATATAAACACTGACGGAAGCAAGAGGCAATAAACACAAGTTAGAACAAAAGAAATTCCAATTAGAGACGAGAATTTATTTTTTTATTATTATTATGAGGGTAGTCAAACACAGGCAAACGCCCGAAGAGGTTTGGCATCACCATCACTGGAGTTATTCAGAAGTCAACTGGACAGGCCCCAGAGCAACTTGATCTAATCAGCTGTGCTTCAAGCAAGGGGCTGGTGTAGAGACTAGAAGCTTTGACCCAAATTATTCAATGATTCTATGACTTAGCAAATCTCCTCACAACTACTCTTCACTGGTAACCTCATCATCAATCTGCCAAAGCAAGCCAGAGTCCCATTCAAATGTATACAGTGATCTTCAGTCTCATGAGTCAGGATGGAGTCTAGAAAGCAGCAGAGGGAAGCTGAAGTGCACTACACTTCAAATGTCTCACAGTAATTTTTTCCAAGGTCCCTCATACACCAGGGCCAGCCCTGTTTATGAATCATAGCCATCATAGTGCTTTCTTAGTTTGTTCTTAGTCTATCACATACCATCAGGATTAAATAAAAAGCATATCTCTTTTCACATCTTCTTCATCTTTTTCTTGCAACGCTGGTTGAAGACAGGGGAGGATCCCATCAGACTGTCAGCAGAATGAGAACCATAGCTGCTCTCAGAGCCATTAGGGCTCTGTGGCATCCCAGCTTCGCTCATGCCTGACATTGGTTCCTCAAAGACATCACTGCCTAGAACCCCATGGCCATGTACATTGGCTTCCTCATTTTCCTGGGGCTCCATTTTTACCTGTGCCAAGTTCCAGAGCGGGGATGCATTCACCTCAGCTCCTAGAGAAAAAAAAAAAAAAGTTCCCAGTCATAACTGAGGAAAAAGACAAATGATATGCAGATGCAAGGGACAGCATCACTCGTAAAGAAGGAGCAAAAGCAAATCATCAGGTGAACTGGGTAGAGGACGGGTGGAAAACAGAACCAGCCAGTGCGAAACAATAAAAATCTGTTGGCTTTGTGGGTTTTTTGTTTGTTTGTTTGTTTCGGGGTTTTTTTAATAGCTCACTTGCCGGGGTCCTTTAGTTGCATGCGAGCCAAGAATGACTGGACGCACCAATATGATGCAGAATCATTCCACTTTATTAGCAAACTCCATGAGATTATATAGGAAACCATTTCCGTACACACACCACACACGCATCACAAGCTAAGCTGATTGGCTACCTTGTCTTCTATAGCTACACCCCTATTCAGACAGGTATCCTCCTTTCTTGGAACTTCTCCAACTTAGTTGCCACATCAGCAACTTCCCTCTTTCACTGACCTTGGTTACTGCTGCCTGACTGCCCACACCAAGTATATCTCAGGCAAAGCTGCTTGGGCCCCAACACTCACTAATTGCCACTGTAAAACATATGATGCTATCCTTTCACAGCAATCCTCCAAGTGGTTTTCTCCATGAGAAACAACTGAAATGTCCACATCACTCTTCAGGAGATTCCCACCATCAGTGAGTACACCAACAGCACACAGATTAGACCCTACATAAACAGGGTTTAGAGACAGTCCAGAAGTCATTCGTGGTGATGAGGCCCTTTCAACACCAGCAACCTCCTTCGAGCTGTCAGGCACACTAGATTTCTGGTAGTTCAGCAGGGGATGTGAAGTGAGAGGGCAGAGGAGAAGGTAGATGAACTCCAATTTCAAATTTGTAGTCTCAGATTTCACTTCCAGCACTGAAAGGCTATCCATCTGCCTGTCACCTTGCCCCTCATACTCAACACACCTACAGGTCTCATACAGAAGAACAGAAAGAAACCCTCTTGGCTCAACCTCACAGACACCCTGCTGGAAGTAGCTCCCCCACACCCCCCATCTCTTCCCTCCCCTGCCGCTCATAAACTTTTGGACTACTCTGCAATCTGAGCAGATTGAGGATTTTCTTTACAAGATTACAAACCCATATTTCTTGATAACAGCAAATGTTTTTCTCCCCAAGAGCCATAATTATAGGTTGCATTATTTCTGCTTATTTACAGTTTTAAGAGAGACAAAAATCCTATTATAAATACACTAATTGGGCTCCTTGCTGAGACGGGTGTTAACAGCCAAGAATTGAAGAAAGCCTTAAATCTTCACTTTTAAACATGTTCCCTTTTGTCAGGGTTTAAAATTCATATGGAAAATAATTTTTTAAAAAAGAAAACTAAGAAATCAGTTTTTGTAGGTTTTCCAAACGTGGTGTCTCAAGGGGCTTGGCTGAAGTTTGAAAGCACAACTAACCTTTTGTACCAAGCCAAACCTACTACTATACCCCATTATCGATATACTACTAACAGTAGTCCCTTATTACTAGTAATTACAAACAGAACAGATCTTCCACCACACGTTTGCACTGTGAATTCTCCTTCATGAAGGAGTCAGGAATCTCTTCCAGAGCAGCTTAGCCCAAACCAGGGTTTAAGGGACCTTTATGGTAACTCAGCAGCCAGACAGCAAACCAGAATGGCAGTGCTTGTTGGTGTCCAGCTCCCTTAATGAAAAGTCCTTTTTATGTTAATTGTAAGTAAATGTGTTCCTCTCAACAATGGGCACATCATTAAAACGCTGTGAGTTCCACAAAGTTGCAACTCCAGTCTTCACAATAATCAAAGACGCTTGCTAAACTTACTGTGTCTGTCTTTCATCAATTGCTCTTCGTTGCTCAGCCTTATTCCTTTTAGCTCTATCACCTGTCATCGAGAGTGTCACTAATGACTAGAAGTACTTAAGCATCAACACAGGATGTTTCATCTTCAAAGCACTTTAACTTCAAAGTACTCTACAAATGAGCTAATCTCAGTTATCCTACCGGGTGGAGGAACAAGGTCCCCAATTTTGCCTCCATTTCCCCTTCTGCAATGAAATCAGGCAGCTAGCCCACAACCACGACAGTATCAGAGCAATGTCAGGCATAAGGAGAAACACAAGCCACACACAGAAAGCTGTAGCAAGAGTTTTGCCCTCAGACACAGAAGCCTTTCTGCCCTCGCTACGGGCCTCACACTTGTGTTTTCAAGATGGTGGTGTCCTAATTGCAGCTGCTTTTTCTTGCTCCTTACGATATTATAATCTCCAGCCTGCCCAGCTCTAGACTGGGACTTCTCACAGTGATGAGATTTCCAAAGGCCCTTGTGAAGTGAAGAGGGATTTTCAGGGAGGAACAGAGCACTTGTACTCTTAATTAGAAAACATCAATTCGGTATCAGAGAGGCAAGAGGCATTTAAAATACAGCTAGCATGCTAACCTCTGGGTCTCAAGTGGTAGATGCTAATACAAAGCTTTCCAGATGATTCGCTGTCAATCCCAGATGGGCCAGAGAAGTCTGATGTTCCTTCTCTCACAAAAAAGCAAGCACTTCACATTTCAGGAAAACAATATGAGCTTCCAGAAAAACATCATATGGATTCCTGTTTTTTTTAAGATCAGCAGAATGCGCCATTTTTAAAAAAAAAAAAAGAAAAAAAAAATACTCAGAGGCATACTCTAACCTCCCTACATAGGCTACATAGTTCAGGGTTAATAGAAGGAGAGGTATTATTTTTCAACCATTTTTTAAGTGAAACAGTTACTATTGCAGGGATTTCCAGAGTTTGGAAGATTCTATACAGAAAAAAAGTCAAAACAGGCTTTCTTTGGGAGAAAAATGGTTCCTTCATTTTCCAGAAAATATAGTACTACTGAAGAGTGCACAGATTAAAGCCTGCATATAGATATAGAAAAGGGACAGCATTAGCAGACTCTCCCATGTCGGCCCCCACGACGCTTCAATGCCAACATCAAAGGATGACACTTTGGGTAGGGTTTGGTCCCATAACCCACTCCTTCACTCACCACTGCACTTTACACGGTCCCAACAGTATCAGCAGGCTCTGGGGTCCAGACGCTAGAATAGGAGACTCCCATGAGCCTATTCCACATAAGTCACTGAAAAGCTTCCATAAAACAATAACTGTTGGTAGCAGGGTGATTTCTGAATATAGAGGCCTGCACCAAGTAGCACTAGTATTTCCATAACTCCATAACTCATTCAATGACTAAGCTATCTATATAGCTTAGTCATTGAATGACTCCTTGTGACTGGAGTCATTGAACTCCAGTCACAAGGAACAGAGCCTTCAACTTCTGGTACCATGAATCTCTGGACAAGAATCCAAAACTACACAGAAAAAAAAATTACAACACCAACAAAAAAATCCCATACTCTCCTTACTAGCAGTAAGGATAAAACAATAGTCTCTTTTAAAACTAAAATGTATACATACGCAAGGGAAAAAAAAAGCCCAAACAAAACAAAGCAGTACTCACATCTGCAGCAAACACCCTAGCTCATAAAACAACAATAAAGCCCTCAGGCCATCCCTGTAGAAAACAATCTAACTTGCACCAATAACAAAGCTGAGAATTTCAACAATCCCCTAAAATAAAGACCACATGAAGCATTTTCTGTTCTACTCCACAGAGTAAAGATTTAACAAATCCTTGTAATAATCAAGTAACTTTGATTCCTTGGGTTTGTATTCAGACAGAAAGTAAGGGTTTCTCTCTCATCCAAATCCTTGTATTAAAGCTTAAAAGTTTTTTCCTCCCTCTCCTTTTTCACATTGGGATCTGCTATTAAAAATGGAAACAGATCACATGGAACAGCTAATAGACTGTTCCCAGCAGTAGCAAGAAACCCCTACCTGAAGTCTGTGGGGAAGCTTCTACTTCCAAGTTGGCAGAGAAGCGCTCACTTTGAGCTCCGAGGACTCCAACAGGCAAAGACTGGTCACCAGAAGCCAAATCTCCTTCCAATTCCTCACTTATGGGGAAAGTAATATCACTAACAGGTTCCTCCTTAATCTTCACAGGCTTTGTGTCTTCTGCTGCCTTTTCAGGGTTGACAATCTTCTCATACTCTTCAGAGAGCTGCTTGCTAACCTGTCAAAGATCAGTGGGAGTAAAAAAGAGGCCAGAAAGGTCAGAATGACTTCAGTCTCTGATGGCAATTACACTGCAGTGCACTCTGTTCCCAGAATATTATTAACATCTGACCTGAACGAACACGTAAACAGGTTATCAGCTACACAGTAAAGACTTTTTCCCCCTTTAAGAACCCCTTCTGACCTGTAACAAGGGACTTCAGTAAGAGGTCTAATCTATTAAGATAGCTGCTTGATAAATATGAGCACCTTTATTTCACAGTCAGTGACGATGGGGCCCAAAAATTTAAACAGAGCATGAAACAAAAGCAAAGTGTCTCAGTCTCACCTTTTGGTTTCACCTGTAAGACTATCTATCACCTATTCACCAGTAACGGATTTACTCCATCACTAAAAACCAAGCAGCTCAGGCATTCATTGGCTCTGATGTCACCACTGGGCAAAGCCTGGGTACCTTCTGTCAGATTCACAGCAAAAACCACCAAAGTTTTCTCCAGCCAGAAAAATGAAAGGAATAGGATTCAGAACTATCTTGTATTTCTAGAAACTTAACTGTAAGCAATTAAACTGAAAAATTGAGATTTTATCTGCTTCTAACAAATGTTTGTTTATACCACTAAATCTCACCAGTCAGCAAACTGTGCTCAGGAAAAGCCCAAGGCTTTTAAACAGCAGAAGGAAGAATAGCAAAGCTTATTTCCCTTCTAGATATAATATCAAATACAGAGGCTACTGTGGACCTCAGCCCTGTGTGAACATCAGAACCTTTCGACAATGACCTGCTGCAAGATGAGAGTGAACTGCATCAGCATTATGATGTGGAAAACCCAAATTCTGAAAAGGAATTCTGAAAAAAAACATTCGAATAAAAATTAACTGGGTTTTTTGAACAAAAATGCTTTTTCATTAAAACAGATCTTGAAGATGTTTACTCACAAAGCCCAGAGTTGATCACAATTTACATACTACATGCTCGTGCAGCTGTCTCTGATTTATAGTGTCTCTGTAAGCCTCCCAGTGCCAACCCTGGGAAAAGAAGGAGCACGAGGTAGCTGCTCCGAAATGAGTCAACTGGCACTCAGACAATGTGACAAGGAGGAAGGGATATGGCAGGTTTTGCTTTGGTCACAGGCTCCCTAGTTATTCAAGTCTTGTTTTCTGATGAGTAGGAGTAAAATTCCCACTTCAAATCCCTGCATTTATTTAAGCCCCCAATGGACAGACAGTCTTGTATCATTCAAATAAAATATATTTAAATAATTTCACAGAATACAGGGAGCAAGAGAAACCACACCCTTCTTCTTACAACCTACACTGATATGGCACTTCTTGTCCCCAGGATTTTAACAATTCTTCTTCTCCCCTCTAGTGTGGAAGGCAGCACCTGTGTGACAACTCAAGAGTGGCAAAATACTACTTTATAGTCTTAAAGTTTAAGCAAGTCAGCCCTTGCATAAGTGAACACAGCCAAGAGATTTTTTTGTTCAACTGCTTACTCGTTTTCTGAAACGGTAAGCAGCCAAATATCTCATTAACTGAGTTTTCTGCTTTGATCAGTCAGTACTGATTTTTACCCTATTTGATATTTTTGGCTCAGCCATTCAAAAGCTGAGGGCACCCTCTTAAACCCTGACAAACCAGAGGTTTGCTAATCTGATTTTACTTCAGTAAGACCCTTGCCACAGGAATATGCAGCTGTACCAGGGGTGCATTTATTAGTGTCACCACGTGCTCTTCTCACCTGAAGCATGTAGCTGTGATAATCCTTAATGCGGTGTTGCCAGAACTTCTGCAGTGAGAGCACGCTGCCAATGCCCACTTCATGGAAGACCTGCTCCATGACATCAGGGAAAGGGGTGTGCCCAAGTCGAGCTTCTCGATCCACAGCGAAGCGCAGCAGTTTGGTGAACTTCAAGCAGTACTCGTGGGCAATGTCTGTCAGAGTCTCCAGGACACTCTCATTGGCACACTCAAAGCCTGTGTGAGCCAGGATGGTGGCCATTGACTGGTAGAGGAGCTGCCGGCAGGAGGACCAACTCAGCTCAGTCACTGGCTCCCCTTTGCCTCTAAAAAACAGAAAAGACAAAAATAGCACATGTCTAAAATCCAAAAGGATCTTATCAGTAACAGAGATATTGTCAATAAGGTGATGTACAAAGGAAAATGCAGATTGTTTGGGGTGGTTTTCCACAGCTTGTTCATCACACAGGAAAACTACCCTTTCCTAAGAATCGGCACTACCGATTCTCATTTTCCCTTCCAATGCCAGCAGATTCCTTGGGTGATGTATGAATGTGGGATGCAAATCTTCTGAACCCTTAAGCAATTCCCTTCCCACCCAAGAGCTTTTCTCCTGGAGATGTGAATTAAATGGGTCCTTGACACAAACAAAAAAAAAAGGCATTTTAAATAACATGAATGCAAATCATTTCCCCTCTCAGTTAATTACATTTCTCTTCCTTATTATCTCTGATGTCACAGGCCTAATAGTCAGATACAAACGCCTTTAGGATAGACAAGATCTGAATTTATAATGCAAAAGACACACATAAAAAGCAAGAAACAGGATACACATACATATCATAAAGGCAGACTGTAGAAAAAAAGAAAATGTTTCCCTGCCCCCAATTTCAGTAGTCACTACCCATGACACTGAAAGAAATATCCCATGTGCAACTGAAGAAGTGAGCAGCAAGCCCCGGGAGGTGGCCTGGAGAGGCTCTGCTGTGGAGCCGCACTCCCCAGCCTTGGGTGTGAGACCCCTCTTCTCAGTGTTGCCAAGTGGGAAGGGCTGACCATGCAGGATGGAAGAGATAAAGAAGAACTGACTGAGCACTTCAAATGTCATTCATTTGCAGTCAGCCAACAGATTTCTCATTGAGATAAGTTAGCAAATAGAAATTCCACACAAGAAAAAGAGGAGATAAGGCAAGGCCTCTGAAAGCTAAACACATCTCTACCAGATTTCTGAACACGCCATTAAACGCAAGTGGCGTATTTGCCCATATCAGTAACACCACCTTCAAATGCTGTTGTGAAAACATCAAATTTCCTTTCTGCTAAATATAGTATTTATACACTCTTTCACACTTTATTCAGCACCAGTGGCAGAATTAAACTAACAATTTCACCCTTCATTTGTTTCTGATCAATTTCTCCCAACATCTTCCACATCACACCCCGAGATTCGCCTTGCTCTCACCCCACCTTACTTGTGTATCATCACCACATGCTGTTTCCAGTAACAAGACCTGGTTAAACAGTACACAGCACTGATGCCTCAAGAAAATTCTCACTACTCTTGTTTCTTTAAGTGCATTATGTCTCGCTGAGACACTGGGTAAAAGAGCCTCGGCTCCCTGTGATCCTCAGCACTGACCCCCTGAAAACACATCGGAACACAGCCATAAAAAAAAAAGAGGTAGCATTTCAGGGGATGGAAAATTAAAAGTTAAACTTAGAGCTATCAGGACCAAAATAATTCATTTTCAAGAACACCAACTCAGCACTTTCTGATTATTCAAATAAAGTGGGGGGAATCACACTATATTAAATGCTACAGATGATGATATTTCTAAGTGGGTATCAAGAACAGCATGTGGATCTCAGGTCATGGATTCATCCCAGTTATTAATTTCTGGAAAATGACTCACATCCCAATTCCTACTCAATTATGTAACTACTTTCTAAAGAAGACAGCAGGCACTCTGACAAGACGAATTAAAAGATCATCAGTTCCCTTATAAACCAAGTGTCACCCATACTGTTTTTACATTTCGCTCACTCCCCCTTCCACCTTCCACCAACAGATTTCTGCAGTTCACAACAGCCATATGTTTCATACATCACTGGGACCAGAAGGTTACAAACTCAAAAAAAAAAAAAAAATCAAAGCCAACCAGAAAACGACCATCAAAATTAATGACTATAAAAAAGAATCATCTTTTTCAGCATATATGAAGGACATACCTAGCTGTCCGGCAGCCATCAGTTGCAATCATCTTGTTCTACCAAAACCACCAAACACCAGATGACTATTAATACAGAGACAAATAAAGAGACACTACTGATGCTCTGCCGTTCCATCAAAACACTATAGGCAAATGTAAACTAGACAAAGTGTTTGGCAAGCCCAAGCAAGATAATCAGCTATACGTACAGCGCAATAAGCATTTAACAATGCATATCACTGCTCAGAGCAGCAGAGAATGTTATATCTCTTTTAAACTCCTAGAGGAAAGTTGCCAGCATTAAAATGCAGGTAGGTCACTATGCTCAAAGGGGTATAATCAACTTGAAACCTAAATAAAAAAATCAATTAAAGACAGAAAGAAAAGAAATTTCTGGTATTGTACTCAAATTCAATTCCCCACCTCTTGTTCTTGGTAAGGTCAGTAAATTATGTTTTGTTTTTCTTATGTTTTCTTCTTTTGTTTTCTTCTTTCCCACAATAAGCAAAAGAGAAAGATTATTAAAAGCCTGATTAGACAGCAAAAATTGAAATATCATTATGTTAATGGAAAGAAACAAATGAGAAAACATCTTTTTTTCATCATCTCCTTTAACCTTCAGGTACACTCTGGTAAGAACGCACATAAACAAAAGCAGCCACATAGACACATTTGAGTGCAGCTATCTGACACCAAGACTTCCGAAAAAGAAGCAGCAAACTTCCCTGATGGTCACAGGTCAAGAGCCTGGGTCTTCCATTCCATGCTATTTCCCAGCACTCAGAAAAGCCCCCCTTCATTCTGCAGAATTCCACCCCCTGCAGCACTTAACCACTCTCCTGAAAGGCTCCCCATCCAGCTACAGCCCAAAGCCAAGCCTATTTAGCATGTCACTCAGGTCATACAGCTGCAAGTAAACAAGAGCAATTTAATCATTAAAATTCTGTCACCAGAGATTATCAAAACTGGCAACTAGGCCTCTGATTTGGATGTGGTCATCTCTACAGAATATAGAGTATGAAATTTATCATAAATACTGGCCAACTTGTTGTCCTTTGATTTTCTATTTCCAGCAGGATCTGTATTTTTATATATGGTTCACCAACACTAGTCGACATTTCAAACAGAAATCTACCTGCCAAGCCACAAACTCATCAGACCAAAAGTCCAACCTCCTCACGCTGCTGCCAGCAAACCTGCAGCACACAGAACTTCACAACAGAAAAAATAGCATCTACTTTATACCAACCAGGCTTAATTTCAGGATTAATAAGTTTTCAGAACTCACAAAAGGCCCATCTTCTCTGTCAGCGAGGCATTCCCCAAAGGCACCACAATCCATCTACCCATGCTCCTCTCCTGTAATGCAGTTTTTCTGAGGGAAGGAGATCCCGTGGTTCATTTCGCATGCAACTATATTCAGGGGAAAATGTTTGGGCTAAGTCAGTACTAAGACTGACGGCTGACGTTGAATCAACTGCAGTAAAGGACTGAAGGGTTCTGCTCCCTCCTAGGTGAGCATAAGCTAGCAGCAGATGGAGGGAGGGATTGTTTTTGCTATGAACACATCAATTTTATGAAACATTACATTGTGGAGTTAAATTTCTACCAAATGAGGTGCAACAAGGTCGCTTCACAGCCATTTCCCCCAAAATGGTAAAATAAAGAACACTGATGTACTGAGTAGTATAATCTTGTTTTTCCCAGGAACAAAACAAAGCAATTCAAAACAGAAAGCTGTTTCCTTTTGGAAAAGCAACTCTTTGCACCAAATCTCAAGTAAGCTTCTTTTCAAATCTCTCTGTGACATCTACAGAAGGCTGCACAGGTATAAAAAGAAGACACTCAACAGATAATGGCAAGAGGTAACAGGCAACATTTAGAGAATAACTTGGGTCTCAGTGGCCCAACCCACAAGACAAGATAGTTTAGGCAGCAGGGAAAGTACATTCTGCTTGTTCTAATTTCCACTGCTCCAAGCCCTTCCCAACATTAAACCTGCTATCCCACCAACACGTGCTTTTCTACTTCTGTCCAAGCATATCTTAACTACAAGCCCTTCTGCCTTGAGCTGTCATCCATCCCACTGCAAGCTCCCAGTTCTATTAACAGATTATCTTCTGATGTAAAGCACGTATCCAATATGGTCAGGAAAGCAAGTGAGAGAATGGCTGAGGAATCTGTTAGGAAACCAACCATGCACACACAAGGAAAAGCATCTGAAGAGGCACTTAATGAACAGGTTTGGTTTCTGTTGAAGACAGATCCATGGTAATCTGAGGAAGCTGAACACAGGAGAAGCTAGCAGTAGTTTAAAGAACAAATGAAGAGCTGTAGATTTTATCGATTATACTTTAAGCTTACCTTCTGTTTCTATACCAACCAAAAACCAAATGTTAATCTCTTACTGCCTGTTCCAAGAACTGCAGCATCAACAGTAGCAAATCACCAGGACCAGATGGCAATTAATCTAAGAATACTAAAGGAATTCAAGGATGAAACAGTTGAATAGCTGTGGTGAGTCAACTCCTGCTTTAAACTGCCTTGGCCCATGAAGACCACAAGACAGGAAACATGAAAACATTTTCTTCCGATAGCTTCAGAACTGCAGGCTGGGAAGCCTGATATATTCTGTGGCATCAGGGCAATGCAAAGGAATTATAAGAACAGAACTGGAGGATACACTGGTAAATGTGACACACTCAGAAGGAATCCAGACAGCTGGACTGAAAGCCTGCTGGATGGAAAGCCTGCTTTACAAATCTACTAGAGTCCTCCAAATGCATCAACAAGCAAGTACATAGGTCTCTGCTGTGGAGTCCAGTTCTTCCCTCAAGGATCTGTGCCAGGATCAGTGTTTGTTTCAAAATATTTATGAACAGTTTGGAAATGGAAGAGGGGACTAGTGTCATGATTAAAATCCTTCACAGCACAGATTTTGGGGGCTGAAAACACCAAACCAACTGAAAAATAGTAATAAATTAGGTTCTGTCTCTTCCTTATCTCAAAAGGAATGAGAAGGCAGGGGTTACAGGTATGAGGGGAGAAAACCAAAATGAATCTAGGGAATAACAAAATAAAAGACAAGGGTGAGGAGTCAAAGGATGAAAATTAACAACAAGGAAACAGGAGAGGAAATGACTATACAATACAGAAACTTATGGTCTGAATCAGGATGCCCACTTTTACCTTTCTTTTTTCCTATGTCTAAAAACACACTGCTTTTCAGAGCCAGGTTACTGCCAAAGAAAAAGGAATTAAAATATGCATTTAGTGGAACACTCTTGACAGCAGCTCTTCAGAAGGCAGCATGAAGTCAAGCACTACCATGTTTTATTAAGGAAAAGAATGGTTTTCCTTCAATTTTTCTACACACTAAGAACAAGTGCCAGCAAATCATATAACTTTAGTTTTGCTATTATAACAGCAGCTGCTACTCTTAATTCAAGCATCTTAAAACAGTTAAGAACACACATGCAACAACAAATTCAAAGCTTTCCTCCTATAAAAGCATAAATGTCTTTGGTTTAGCAAGCACGGAGTGAAACTGTAGTCTACACCGCAGTTCATTATAAATCCACTCTCTAACAGCCACAGAACATTTCACCTCAAATTTGTACACAGTTTTTACAAGCTGGTCCTTACACTCCCTCAAGCGGCTGACTCCTAAATAACATCCCTTTACTCGGACCCCGGGAACTCACAAGGGACAACAAAACCACAAAGCAGCTTCTGAAAGAAGGGCAGAGCTGCAGAAAACGGAACTTAAAGCTGAAGGCACCGGGGAAGCCAGGGCAGAACACTGCTCAGGTCCACAAAGCACAGGCCAGGAAAGACCAGGAGTCGCAGGGCTCAGGCTTTATCCTCACAGGACTGGATTTCCCTTCACACCTCTAGGCTAGTTATTCCTTCCCTGAAGGATGATGGTGTTCTCCTACAATCAGCAATAAATAATCACTCTACTGTCAGAGAGACTGTGTTCCCCAAAAGCAACATTTTCCAATAATTAATTCTATGCAACCTCAGGCCATTAAAGATCTCAGTGACATTTATCATTATATTTCATTGACACACATTTTCTGCATTTTAACAACTAACATGTATTATCGTTTCCCTCATTATGTTCACCGTTCCACAGACTTTAATCTAAGAACAGAAAGTTATAGGAGTGAGGATTAATCCCTGACTTTAAGTGCATTCAACTTACAAAGTATCGTGAGATCCTGCAGGAAATCTCCTTGTGAATTCAGTGCTTGTCAGAGGGTTAGACGGGGAGGTGGTGGCAATACCTTTAATCAAAGATTGGCTGCAGAGATAGAAGCAATGCTGCCTTCCCTTTACATTTACTCCAGCACTTGGCTGGTGGAGCCCAGTATCAAAGACAAGAATTCCCTCCAACCATATTCATCTCCACCTCAGACCAGAATAACATCAAGAAACAGGATGAAATATAAAAGTTGCCACATCCTTGTATGTGTCCTTCACCACTTAAGTCTTACAAATATGTTATCAAATAATATTTTCAAAACCTACAGCCAAAACCTAATCGTGAATCTTCAGGATTTTCCGTAAGGCAAGTTTAGTTGTAAGTGACCTAAATACAAGAGACTTCACATCCTGTAACTAAACTTGTCAAAATAACATTGAAAGTATCAAAACCACTCACAAATATTTAGCATAGCACTAGTGAGACAGAAATTAGCATTAGACATCCACATTTTATAGACAGAAAACAAAGCCACATTTATTTTAAATATGTGTGTTGCCCACATGGAAGAAATCTGAATCTTCCCTTTCTGAAGCCTGGTTTATACTTGACATACAACCCATTGGCCCTTCAGCCTAAGAGAATACACATAACTACATATATATCTGCAAACATTCTGCTTTCCTTCACCCAAAAAACTAACCCAAAGAAATACCAACACACCTGTAGAAATCACTTTCTGGGTCACTGTGCCTCAGCTGGAATGGCATTTTGGGGGTTTTGCTGTCCAGAGGAAGTAGGTCATCAGGGAGAGGTGGAGAGGCCGGACAAGACGGCAGAGGTTCGCTGTCTTCAGTTTTTATGCCCTCTGCTTGCTGCTGGTTTTGAGCCTGTGCCATGGCGATCAGGCTGCGCAGCCGTCTGTTGTGCTGGATGAGCTGAATTGTGTGAATCGTGAGGCTGCAGGGCTCGGAGGGGATGTCCAGCATGGTGGTCGGTCGGGGTTTGTTTGCAGATGGCTGATGCAGTGAAGGATCTTGGACTTCCACGGTACGAAATTCACGCTGAAGCAGGTCGAAGGAGCTGCGGTTGGTCTGGTTAGATGAAACTGGTATCTCACCCCAATATCGCATCATTTTTGCACCGGTCACGTATAGTTCTCAGGGCCCAGAAGAAGGCAACCAAATACTGTAGTACAAAGGAGTCGTGTTACAGAGAGACGCACTAGGCTTTGGGCAGCAAGAGACGCAGGAGCTGGGGTGACATTGAGTAAAGCACAGTATGAATGCCAGGAGGGCGCTCGCTCAGCACCTCACTGAGCAGCGCGGATCCCTCGACGGCAGCGGGACGCAGCGCTGGCATTTAACAGATCGCATTGCCGCCTCTCCTGCGAGGTAGAGAAAAGAACGCACCTGTCAGGAGAGACGTGTTTCTAACAGGAGCTAGTGTGGCTCCGCCAGGAGACGGGTCGGCACCTCGCCCAGCGGGACCCACGCCGCGCCCCGGCTTGCGTGGGGAAACTTCGGGGGCCGCGCTCAGCCCGTCCCCGCAACCGGCCCGCCCGCCCTCCTGGGTCCTGCTCCGGGCCCGCGGCTACCCCTCGCCCCGCTACGGCTGTACCAACGCCCGCAACCTGCGCGGAGCCCCCCCGCCATACCCCTGGGCGCTCTCCCGCAGCACACCCCCGCCATACCCCACAGTACCCCGCAGCGCCGCGCCCGGCCGCCGACCCGGAAGTGGACCTCGGTCCGTCCCCAGAAGCGGCTCCCCGGCCACCCGAACTCCTTGGCGCCGGGAGGGCTCAGGCGACCACCGCTCCCGTTTCCCTTACGGCCGCTTCCCTCCCTGCTTCAGCTCTTACGCTTCTCTTACGCGGCTGCTGCAGTAGCGCCTTCCCCCGGAGCTGCGCGGCCTTGCGGAGCGGTGCCTCACCCCCGGTACTGCAGCCGCGCCAGTCCCCGTCCCCGGAGGGCTCTATTTAGACGAGGACCCGGGAAGATGGCGGAGGCTGCGGAGACGGAGGTTGCCGCTGAGCACGCCGACTTCAAGCGCCCGAGCCGCCCACTGCCGGCCGCATCCCGCTCCGCGGAGGGTGACGAACCGGGGCCCAGCCCGCCGCCTCCCGTCC